>JAXQQM020078285.1:0-163274 GCA_034641835.2 Pinus albicaulis | reverse complement strand
ATTTAAAATATTAAAAGGTATTTTTTTAATGAATAATATTAATTTATATAATGATTGGAGTAAAATTAAAATTATTTGATAGTTTTTATATTATCATTCACAACAGTTCATTATAAACATGTTTTATCGTTAATTTTATTTATAAATAATAAAATAATAATTATTTTTAAATTAAATATTTTTTTTAATTATTATTTCGAAAAATTAAAAAATATTTGTTGTACTTTAAGAAGTAAGAGATTAGTCTGAATTTTTTACTATTTTGTTTTTATGTTTAAAAAACACGAAGAGTTTTCATAGATCAAATGTGAGTATATGATAGATAATATAAGAGAAATTGTTTTTCATTTTCAACTCTTTGAGTGTGGCAAATGTATCAAATGCTTCCATCTCAAATTATTTTGGGAACTAACCAATAGTCTTGAACTAATATTATTTTTAATATTATCAATATACTGCAAAATGATTTCTTACTTTATACCTAATCATCTAGCCAAAAACTAACATCAAGGATGCTACTTTATCTTAAAGTTTAGAAACCTTGGTAATCTTACTAGTCCCTAATATGAAAATTGTGATATTTTTGTAGAAATATTTAGATTTCCAATGATTTTATATTAGTTGAGATAATATTTCTAGCCATTTTCAAGGTAAAATAATGGTTTACTATAAAATTTTGGCAAATCATTTTAGAAAAAAAATGAAATTGGCTAATTTTTTTTGGAAAAAGCATTGAAAATTAGCCCACCTACTAATATTAGCCCCTAAAATTTTGCCTGATGTCATCTCCTCTTGAGCCAAAGGTGGGGGCTTTGGCTATAGTTAAAAGAAATTTTTTTGAACCTCTTGGCTTTGATGTGGTTCAACTTCCTTCTTATACATAAAATGCCTAGTCATAACCAAGTTTTCAGTCGGCTAAAGTCTTGCTTCAATAGGAAGATGTGAGAGGGAGTAGTTTGAGAGGGAGGGAAACTCGTTCTACCTCTAGAAACTCTCTTTGGAGACTCCCAGCTACTCGCACTCTTGCCTGCAACATGCACTGACTAACTGGGTTGCATAGCACTACCACTAGGGAACTTGTTCTTGCCTCTTTTGTTGGAAATATTTGCCTCCCTTCTTGACTAGAATGTTGGAAACCTGCTCTGTCTTGAAACCCTTTATTGGAGTCTCTCTCTAGCTAGAATTGCACCTACACTCTGCAACTAGCCAAAAAAAAAATTTGAAATATTTGACTAATTTTTTATATGATTGAAATTCAAAAACAGATGATTTTCTCCATGCTAGATGCAGTCCTACCTAATAAAATGTGTAGTACTGCTTTTGGGAAACTCGTTCTACCTCTAGAAACTCTCTTTGGAGACTACCAGCTACTCACACTCTTGCCTGCAACATGCACTGACTAACTGGGTTGCATAGCACTACCACTAGGTAACTTGTTCTTGCCTCTTTTGTTGGAAATATTTGCCTCCCTTCTTGACTGGAATGTTGGAAACCTGCTCTGTCTTGAAACCCCTTCTTGGAGTCTCTCTCTAGCTAGAATTGACCTACACTCTGCAACTAGCCAAAAAACAGATTTGAAATATTTGACTAATTTTTTATATTTAATTTAAATTCAAAAATAGATGATTTTCTCCAAGTTTTAATTGTTTAAAATATGATTGTTTGAGCAACTATTTCTCTGGGATACAAGGAGGCTGAAAGATTTTTTTTGTTGTATATTTGAAGCTCTCCATTATTATATAAAAGGATTTTTTGCTTAGATATATTTTTATGCTCTTTGCCATAGTACTGTCATAGTGTATGAAGTTTTAAATTGTTTTTATTATTTTTATTATATGTTGGATGTGATTTTGATTGAAAATGCTTCTTTTTTATTTATTAATTAAAAAAATGGAATTTACAATCAAAAATAGAAAATGTGTTTATATCTAAACTATTTATGAAAAGTTTAATATTGATTGATTTTCTCTACCATGTCCTTTTTACATATATCTAGAATAATATTATTTGTAGTTTTCGGTTTTTTGTAACATTTTACTACCATAATCAAAATCTATAGAAATAATAATCTAACATTATGATATCTTGAAATGGAGCTAGCCAACTCAAATATAGTATTGCAAATCCCTGGCTAAGTTAGATGAGGAGGCTATGTATTACTTAGTGTTGTATCCATATTGGGGTTGCAAGTTCTATGGGTTCCAAAGAACACTTGCAAACAATTTGTTTTCCATATGACCTCTCTTTTTCATAGATAAATTTCATTCTTTTAGCCATTATGGATTTGTGAAAAATACATCCTCATAGGCCAATAAAAAGCCTTAACAATGAATTAAACATGAAAAACTATTAAATATGGGTAACCAAGCAACATCAAAACAAACAACTAAATCACCAAGGCTAGTAGTGATAAATAATAAACATTGTAGAATACTTCAAAATTCCATGTAAATAATTTTTTACCTAAAATCACTAGATGGTGAGGCCCACAGCAACAACTGCAAAAGAAATGCAATATAACCAATCAAACTACATCAACAAAACATATGGTCTTGAATGAGGCTTTGGACTCTTTAGATATAAATGTACACCGTGGCAATAGGAAATGTAAGAAATATAAAAACATAATGAAACACAACGTAAGAAATAGAGAACATAATGAAACACACACATACATATCTCTAGACAATCAACACAATTATTTTCGTAGGAAATCCTTATATGGGAGACAAGCAACCCTAAAAAGTAATGATGCTCTAGACTCCTTTTTCCCTAGGAAATCCTTATGGGAGAAAAACAACACTAAAATGTAAACATGCTCTACTCTATCTTTTCTGGTATGGAAAATATGTGAGTACAAAGAAAGAGGTAATCTCTCTAGAGTTAGCTAAGACTTTTAGCGTGTAAGGTTGCTATAAAAACTTAAATTCATACATTTTTCTCTCTAACTTCACACTCCTAGTTGTATTTTCAACTATGGAACAAAATACAATAACACAAAATGGAACTCTTATTCCTCCTAGTGGCCAAGTATTTAACATAGCGTGATAGCCAACTAGGTGTAAGATTTGACTCCGTCAACCATTAACGAGATTTGTGATTTTAGACCTTTTAGAGTCTTGTTAAAATTCCACATGTAGCTAGCTTGCTATGCATGAGTAATGGGGCTAAAATGACATTCTCTCGTACCATGGTGGTCAACATGATAGGTCAACTTACTAAAGGCATAAATTTTGAATGAGCTTCATTTGATGTTTTTCTTGCACCATTGGATATGTCTTTAAGTGTAGAATAATGGTCAAGATTTCGGCACAAGGGATAATCGTTTGACCCCCAGAAATGTCATTTAATACCTCAAAATGACTCCAAAAGGTTTTAGACCCCAATTCTCCACCCACCATTAAAATGACCCTACAAGTTGATTCTTTCCATTTTTTCACTCTATAAGCATCAAAATATATGAAAAATAATATAATTATCCAATCTAGATCATTATTTAATAATTTGTTAAAATTATGAGTAAGATATACATCATGGAATTTAAATAAATAGTGTTAATTCATTGAACACCCTTGTACATGTTCCTTGTTGATACTTTGAAAGTAATACATTTTGAAAAATAATTTGTTTATGGATTCTATTTTCCACATTCTCTCAACCATATCAAAAACCTTCTTATAATATTTGAAACCTAAGGTCTTTCCCATACCAAAGTATGTTCTTTTAAAACATGTTTTCTTGGTGATATGGGTGATTTCGAAATGATTGGGAGAGCAAAATTCCTCATTAAATACATGTACAATATGTTTGGTTAATGCCACTAAGCCAAGAATTTTAAATTCAACTGAATTTTAATATAACCAACTAAATCTTGCAAAAAAAGAATGAAACAATTTATGTTAGGGTTGTGGATTCAGGCATTGAAACAACACACCATGATATTTCAAATTTAAAAATAATGGTTTGAGTCCTAGGTAGCTTAGAATCCTATTTGTTTTCAAAATAAGGATGCACTCCCATTTGATTCTCATGATT
The DNA here is from genome assembly GCA_034641835.2 of Pinus albicaulis. Taxonomy (NCBI): domain Eukaryota; kingdom Viridiplantae; phylum Streptophyta; class Pinopsida; order Pinales; family Pinaceae; genus Pinus; species Pinus albicaulis. Next base: position 159,239 of record JAXQQM020078285.1, on the reverse strand, counting down.
AGGTTGTAATCATGAGGCTCTCGCTCAAGAGTGGACCTTACCAAAATCTTGTGACGTCTTGTCACAAACAAAACCATCAAACTGAAAAACACATCATGCAAGAAACATAGCTCGCTGACATATCATTTTTCTCCTTCAAAGAAAAAAAATTCACATCGTGTGAATATCTCCATGTACTCTTACATATTGGTGTACAAAACCATCAACCAAACACAAGTCGACAAAACATGCCTCTTCAAACAACTGACTCTCAAGTCAAATAATAGCTCATGTACAAATTTCCATATTTCTTGCATTTAAGTGTGTCAACATAACTCTACTTTCAACATCTTGATTCATGCAACATGCACCATACTTTGAATTTTCAAAGAAATTCATGAAACAACAAAATACATTCAAGGCCTTAATTAGATAAGAAATCTAACCATCTGTTAGCAAACCATTTCAATGGTGCTTGTTTTAGTTGCACTTCATCATCATATGAATCATCCTGACCATCATCGATTATGGAATCCTCTTTTCCATTCTTGTCGTTATCTCTTTCCACCTTCTTCAAATGTTGTGGATGACTTGTTGGATACAAAGTCCAACACTTGTCTACACGGTGACCTTTCTTATGGCCCAATGAGTAATAAACAATTGCATCTTATTTTCAACATCATTTTCCTTGTCCAATGGGCCTTTGATTTTTTGCCTCATTTATTTAGAAAGTTTCAATGTGCATGGATATCTTCTTCCAACATCTATAAACATTATGGTTATTCAAACCACAAAAGGAACATGTGCAAGTTCTTTTCTATATATTATGTGAATATTTACCATGTTTGTCATAATCAAAAGCAATTTGATTAAAGGAAAATTTATACCTTTAACATTCACCGTTGTCGCCCTCTTGAGGAGGTGAATTTGATGAGGTAGTGGCTCTCCTCTGAATACTAGCAATGAATTCAATGACTAGATAGAGCTTTCAACATCCTCTTCTTTTACATTCTCATTAGCTGCATGTTTATTAACATCTTCTTGTAAAGTGGGTGTCAAAATTTTGCATTCATCATGAACACAAACCTCACAAGCTTGAGGTATTGAACATGAAATAAAATTCCTTCTTGGAACAGCTTCATGTGCCTCCTTACCTTTGGAGCATTTTCCATCATGTTTTCCATAACCAAGACCCAAATAATTAGGCCCTTCCTCAACAACATTTGGCTCAACTATGCCTTGTACTCAACTGATTAGTTTTTTGTCTTCCTATATTCTTTATCAACCTCTTCTAGTGATTCTTGAAAGGTGGATACTTAATTCCTTCCTAAAAATTTGAGCTCTAAAATGAGAAGACATACAAGGTCATTTTAAGTCATTCTTCTATCCAATTATAAAAACCAAGTGAATATTTCTACATATTGATTTCTGTCCCATAAAATATACAATATATGTGGAGTTACCTCGCCCTAAGTGAGATGTTTAACAAACATAATAATAGAAAAACAATTAGTGACGTCACCAAAAGATGTAGCCTCTTCAAGGTATCATATCCTCTCATCAAGGTCAAGAATCTATTCACCAAAAATGTCATATGGAAATGATGGTTTAAGAAACAAAACTAGACAAAAACCTTCAGTGAGAACAACAAAATCTAAAACCTCTTCAAGGTCTTCAATCTGCTCGTAAAGTTAAATTACATGTCTTGATAAAGTCCAACAACAAAGAAACATTCAGTGACAACACCAAAATCTACAACTTCTTCAACATCTTGTAAACCATCTTCAAAGTCAATATTGTGTGCATCAAATTCCTTAGCGAGGTCATCAATGGAGTCATCAAAACTACTATTTCAAACTTCAATGCCAAAAATAAGTTGAAAGAATTCAATTTCTCCTCCAAAATCTTCTTCTCTAAGCAAAGCTAGCATGATGTCGTCGAGAAATTCAGTAATTCCATGAGGAAATTCTATCAAAGTTAATACAAATCCTTTTCATCCATATTTAATGCCTATTTTTTCAGGTGGAACACCTCCAAATTTAAGGACCACAATGACATAAAATATGTAACTTTACCTAATAGGTGTAGACCTAGAACCCCCAACTTTGCATGACATGTACAATTGAAGATCTTATATGGTAAGGAGTGTGAGAAGAGAGTCATGGTCACTGAGTTGAGCAAGAGAAATAGTTTGGTATGACAACCTTACTTGTGATAGGTCTAGCTAGCAGACTACCAAATTACATGGTAATGGCATTCAAAATGTGAAGATTCCCATTTCACTTAGAAATAAGATGGTAGAGAAAGGTATAGATGAAAGGAGATATCCATCTATGGTAAAGAAATCAAATAGTTCTATCAATTCCACCTTGCAACTCTAAGAGACATTGAATTAAATTTCATCTCAAGACAAGGCTTTGAGAGGACACTCTCAAAGCCAACCTTCGTTATGGCTTTGAAACACATGGTAAGTATCAAGACTTAGCAACCTTATTTGCATAATTTTTTCTAGCATGGACCTTAATGTCATAGCCTTCTTTTGCCTAAAATGAATGCAAAATTCCTTGCAATTTGGCTTGCGACATTCATAATTCATGCTCATGGAACATGATTGTGTTGCAATTGTCATAACATTTGCTGTATGCAAAAGCTAATAAAAAATGATCGAAAATGACATTTTTGCTCTGTTTTTTTGAAGATTTAAGGAAAATTACACCAAGTAGCTTCCAACCTCATATGACCATCATGTCAAACTATTTATTCACTATGTACTTTCAGTTCAGTTATACTTGTATACATGTTGGATCTATTCAGTACTTTCTATATATATGATGTATTTTTGACTGAGCATGGGTATGCCCGCCTCAGCATGAGTTGACTCTCTGGTTTCTTTCATTGGTTTTTTGCAGGCTGAAATCTGGTGAAGTCCTCTCTTGTCCTTGCAAAGTTCTTTCTATGTGCATAATACATTTCGGCCATCATGTACCCCTTCTGACCTCATATATTAGGGGGCATCTGTTATAGCATCATTTCTCACCTTGACATGATTCATGATTGCTTTATGGCTTTATGGGCACCCATTCCTACAGACTTGGAAAAATTCACTTAAAAACAGCGTAAAATCCTCCATACGCGACTATGCCCGTGTTTTTCCGCGTGTATACGCGAGTACATCTAGACTTTTCCGCGTATGCCATTAAAATGATTAAAAAATATATAAAAAAATCCCTAATTTCGCGCTGGGTTGATGGTTACTCAGGTAGTTCAACCACCCCATCCCGTGGCCAACTGTTTCCAACTGCTGAAACTACTTGGAGGGACTATAAAAAGCCCTCATGTGTATGGCCTAAGGGAGAGAGAGAAAGTATTGATATTATACTCTGTTGGTTCCCTATCCAAGTCTGATTCCCCGTGCCTCCTGCACTTTCCCAGTTCATTGTAGGAAACCCTTGTTTCCTTGAGACACACATCCCTTTATATGTTATCTCGTATGCACCAGTTTGGAAGGAGTCTTAGCGAGGCAAGGGCTGGACGGATCCGGACGACGGTCTGCGAAGGCCTTGGAAGGATCAGGTGATCTCTCCACGATTACTTTTGTATGTACTATTTTATAATACAGAAGTATCATGCTGTTCCCGAAATAAACGTGTTAGTGTATGCTTTAATGTATGAAGAATATTTGTTATACATGCATTCATTATGATTTATTTAATGTTTTATATGAATCACACTAACATATAGAGTAGAAATATGATGTACAACTTGTCCTTTGTGCTGGTTTCTTCTTGTATTTCAGGTTAAGGAGGAAGGACGGTTGCAGGGAGTTTGAACTCCACGTGGATCTACTTCAAACGTAGGACCAACGGGTAAACCTCTCATTCTGCTCTATGTAGTTTTTATGAATGTGCATGATCGTGTGGGTCTCTGTTAAGTAGTACGCCCCTGCTCTGTGGAGGTTGAATCCCAACCAACCTCTAGGGTGTTAATTCCCCGAAACACCTTAAGAAAACCATTTTGACTAAAACTCTAAATCAGGATCAACAAATTAAGAATGTAGAAAAGATCATGGTTGATAAAGCTTATCTTAATATGTCCAAAACACTAGTTCCCTCCAGTTTTGAGGGAGAGATGCCAAAATCAAGATAAATATGCCCCTCACTGAACTGGTTACTCAACCCATATATAGGTCTCAGATGTTGAAGGTACTAAACATAGGAAATGATGTTGACACTTTGCACTTGGCTGATGACACACCTGAGTTGTTGTTTGGACCCAAAATAGAAGGAAAGTATGAGGAAGGAGCCATTCCCCCTTTCTATATCAGCCTAAACATACATGACAAAATCTTACATAATGCCATGCTAGATTCTGGTGCTTCTCACAATCTCATGCCCAAAGTTGTGATGGAGAGATTAGGCCTAGAAATAACTAAACCTTAGAAAGACCTGTACTCCTTCGATTCCAGTAGGGTCAAATTTTTGGGCCTTATCAAGGACCTTTATGTTAACCTGGCACAAGTGCCTACTAATAATCTAGTCATGGACATAGTAGTAGCAGATATTCCTCCCAAGTATGGCATGCTCTTATCCAGATCTTGGGGAGCGAAGCTTCAGGGGAACCTTCAAATAGATATGTCCTATGCAACCATCCTTGTTTTCAATCAGACAAGGATATTATACTGAGAGTCACATATGAAGTATATGGTTAGCAGTTAGGATAGACCAGACAACACTCCTCTTTATTCTATTCACTCTGATCTTGATTCTTTCATATTATATAATGAGGAAGATAATGATGAGCAGGTGTATGAAATTGAAACAAATCAAGACACACTGCAACATTCAAACCAGTATTTGCATGAAGAACTCAGCATTCAGAACTATAGCAATCTTGAACAAACACATTATGACAAAATCAAACTTGACTCTCCACAAACTAACAATGAAACCTCAAAACCAATAATTAGTTTGACATATGAATCAGGTTGCTCAAAGGGAGGACAAACCTCAGAAACACAACCCTTCCCTTTTACCTATCCCAAAATGCTAAGATTCCCTCATAGAAAAAAAATATTAGGTGATCTGAATCAAAATAATCTTATGTTCTTACCTTATCTAGAAACCTCATAATCAGAGAGTCTTGTTCCTCCAGAAAAATTGTTGACTCTCACTGATGTTGTCATCAATCCTAAAGGGATGTTTGTTGAAACTGATATAGAAGGATACAATATAGGTAGCCTAAGAAGAACCAAGGTAATTAACTTATCCAAAGCCTTGCCATTACACACAAAACTCAAATACTTGAGGTTATGCAAAATGTTTCAAGATGCCCTTGTATATAGAAGTAAAAGCTCCAAGCCTGATGACATAGACATTGTTCAAAACAGGTCTTTTTCCAAGAAAAATTATGAAACCTTTGGGAATATTCTATTACTAACAAAGAAAACCAAAGGATATAGACTATTTATGGACTTCAGACACTTAGGCAAAGCCTCCATGGAGTCCAAATACCATTTTCCCAAGGTAAATCATCCTATGCTAAGAATAGGAATTTCTAACAAGGTGACATTGATTGGTAGTGTTTCAGGTTTTCATGAGATGATACCACTTCAAATCAATCAACAAAAAGACATTTTCAAAGTTCCTTGGGATGACTACATGCTTGACCAAATTTTTCCTGGAATAAGGAAAGCTAAAGACACCTTCCAAGAGGCCATGGCTCCTATTACCAACTTTTTCACTATGATGTACATTGATGACATTGTCATTATTTTGGGAGCTGATGAAGAATTCATTTTTCACCTAGACAGTTTCTTTCACAGAAACAAGGTTTGGAAACTAAACTCAAAGAAGGAATGTAAAGGAGAACTTGCTATGTTTGAAAATTATTGGCAAAATCCTTGCATCATGCCCTCAAGAACAGATAGTCATGTTCCTTATCTGCAACAACTGAATGAAAAAGGGTTGGTAGATGATCTTGTGGAAGACAGGGTAATAAAATACCATGGCCATATATAATCTTAGTTGGAATTCCTCATTCATTGTACATACCACCGTTTCATGAAAAGAGATTAAGAGAAAAACTAAAAAAACTAAAAAATGGAAAAGAGGGCAGATTTGAAAAGAGGTAAAGCCCCATACCCAAAAAATAGAATTACTGAAAGTGGGTAAGCCTATATACCACTACTAGTGCATAAATAAGTCTTCTTTCAGTCATCTAGCCTAATCATGGCTGAATCATGTTTAAATTTGTTGTTGATAAGTTAGTGAAAGATGGTGGGTCAAATTATTCAAGCTTGACTTGTCAAAAGATAGATTAGGTAGAAAGATATTGGTTCCACATGCTTAAAAAAGAAACAAAGAGAAAAATGGGGATGAGTAGCAAAAAATGTATGCTAGCCCTGATTTTCTAGTCTTATTTTGTACAAAAACAACATTTGAGTGTAGCTTGTTTTTATGCCACAACCCCATGGTAAATCAGATTATCTAATCCTGATTTACCCATGTTTCCAATTTCATGTTTTTAGCTTAGCGAATAAATCCTGTCAAACAGTTTAACCTTGACAGTTGAATGGTATAGGTAGAGAATCAAAGGAGTTCATTAGCCTAATCTGAGCTTCGGGAGGAAATAAGGTAGAAGTAGATAGTTTATTTTTCTTTCAAAAAAAAAAAATGTCAAGGTTTCTAGTCCAAATGCACCTAAAGAATAAAAAATGTTAGGCAAGTAGGTTGGGTAGGTAGAGATGGATTTCATCTAATCATGTATTTCAGATTATTGAGATCATAAGCTTCAAGCAAACATCAACAAGAGAAAGAGGTAAAAATCTTCCCAATGGATGAGGCACTGGTCTCCATAAAGCCAGAAATCTGAAGTTCTGGAAACCTCCTGAAAAGGAGTTGCCCTCCCCAAGTGGAGCCACTGTTAGTCATCAGTAATTTTTGCCTTCATAGATGACTAAATTATTTCCCTAGATTTCTAGAAACAAAGTTTATAGACATTGTGAGTTCTAGAAATCTCACTGCCTTCATCATCCTTAAAGATAAACTTTCACTATTTCATCTTTCCATCATGTCCAACTCTGCTTACCAGTCCCAAAAAACTCATTAGAAGCTTATGTCACTAAAACTTTGTCTATATCCAATAATCTTTGACCCAAATCCTCTGTTTTGTTTTGCTTAAAAACCCCCCACTTCTACCTAAGCTCACCAATCAAACAGTTTTGTTGTGTCTCTCAAAATACTCCCAAACACTTATAGTCTCAAACTATCTTTGTAGGCTCTTTAGATAAACCAAGTTCATTGGATTTTGGATCATCAATACATTAGTGTATCATAAAGTCTATCTTACACTTGATGATCCCAAATTCTAAGTCTTAGTCTAAAATCCAAGTCCAATAATGCCTCCATTAGGTCACCTAGGTTTTCACAAAGTCATAGGGTGGATTTGGTTCCCTAGAAAATATACTTTTCTTGTATGAAGAATCTACATTCAAATAAGAAAAGGATAGGTGATCTTGTCTAAACTAATCAAAAAGGTTATTCAAGGAAGGCATTTTGGCCTAAAGCATGAATCTTGCAAGAGGATCAAATAGCCATCAGACTAGCAATGGGTAAGGTAAAAGAGAAAATCATCAGAAGGAGACCATTCACAGCAAAGAAGAAAAGCAATAGGTATGTGTTTGAAAAGAATCAGGGTTTGTGACAACTTTTACCAAACAAGGAATCAGTACTAGGTTTACGAGGGCAAAGACCACCTCAAATCTTTCAGGTGCATATTGAAGACTTTTAGAAATAATGAATGAGTTTGAGAAGTTTTAGAGAACTTAGAAGACAACACTATTTACTTTTTCCTAAGTAGCCCTAAAACCTAGGATTTTGGGAAAGTTGACAAACTGGTCAAAAGGTGATTAAAAAACCTCCTTTATAACAGCAGAGGGTTTCAGAGGGTTTCAAACTGGCCTCTAGGGTTTTGGCAAAGAGGCATTGACCCCACTTCACTAAAGGGACAAAAAGGGATAGAAATATCAGTTCAAGGTTTGACTTCTCAAAGAAAGGACAGAAACATTTTTAAAGGGTCAAGGAGGCAAGCATGAGGGAAGAAATTGCCCAAGGAGGAAACTATGACAAACCTAGGTTCATGGTTGATACAATGAGTTGTCCAACTCCAAAAGAGACAGTGATCAAAACGCAGAAGTTGTGTAGGCACCTGCAAGAACAGATTTGGCCAGGAAAGACACAAAAATGGTTTAAATAACTCACCTCCCTCACTAGACATACATCATTTCAAAATTGATCAAAGGAACAAACATGTAGTTGGTTTAAGAGAAGTAAAACCTCCAAAATTGTTTCTTTATCAAGGTATATTCTGCAAGAGATAGGTTAGCCATAAATGACACTTCTGTAGGACTGTCAAAATAGCTACCTACGGGAAGATTGATAAAGATAAACAGACCAAATTTTTTCACAATGATGGCCCACATGAATACTAAAGGGACTGTTGATGCTTGCTGATAGGGTTTTCATACTAGAAGGTTGTTCACTATTTTAAAGAGAAAACCTAACAGAGTGACACTCAAACGAAAATATGGAAAATAAACACAAATCTGTTGTTTGCAAATGTTAAAACATCATGAAAAGGTTCATATTTACAAATTAGGGTAAAGAGCACAGCTTGAGCTGGTTGAAGGGTCTGTGAGCAAAGGGAGTGACATCAGAATGCACCAGCAAGGAAAAAACCACTTTTTCTGAGACTCTGCCACCTACAGGACCAAAAAGGCTAAAAAGCACAGTGAAAAAGGTAAGAAGGAAATCAACATTTGGAAAGTGGGTTTGGGCTCATAAATTTATTTTCCCAAAGACTATAAAGCCTCCTCTCCCTTTCCCTCAACCTAATTTGTCATTACAAAAAAGAGAGAGAGCTGTTGAAAGCAAGTTTTTAGGTTTTTGTGCAAATTTGGTAAAAAATTGTAGGCACTGTGCATCAAGGTTGGCACTATGCACCTGGCCATCGGCGCTACACATAGAGGAGGAAACGACAATGTAAATTAACATTGTGTTGCGCAGAAGGAGGGCGGCGCTACACACAGGCTCAAAACGGCCTGACCTACCCACATTTCCCCTGGAACTGTGCTCCGATTGGCCCAACAGGCCCGTCTACTAGCCTGACCTGACCTTAACGTGCAGTCGGGTGGCGCTAACAACCTAGGCAGGTGCTACGCACAGATAGAGCTTGGCCAAATTTGCTAAAAAATTGTTCAAAATCAAGATTTTTGCCTCCATATTCCTCAAAAAGGTTAAGCAAGGTTAGGTGGCTCTTTTCCTTACCTTCCAAGTAGTGTTTTTCATAAACAAGGAGGATATTTAAAGCCTAATGTGACCAAACCCTAATATTCATGAAACTCAAATTATTGACCTTCTAGGGCAGGGTTTTCATTAGGGGAGTTGACATTAGCCTAAACACACTCAAATCCAAGCAAGCCTCCTTCTAAAACTCTAAATTTTTCCTAGACCTACCTCATTTTTCCTTCATTTTCCCTCCTTCGATCTAAAGGATCTCAAACAATTTTAAAAATCTTTGTTCTTGACCAGTCACCATGTCTAAAGAGGAAATCCATACCAGTAGTGATGAAGGCCAAAGGCCTATCAAGCTAAAGCACAAGTGAGGAAGGGTTAATAGGTTTGAGCCATTAGACACCATCCAAATCACATCTTCTCCCATGATCCTTGCATGTTTTCAAGATGCTGGATGTTATCAATTTTGTGAGAGGGTTAAACAAGTCCAAAGCCACTCAGAGTTAACTAGGTTGCTCATTCTTAGCCTACAAAACCACCAAGTAAACCTAGTAGGAGTAAATTTTGAACTCTCATCTGAATGCATTTCTAAGGCCACAGGAATACTAGATATTGGTGAGAGATGGTTTCAACAGAATAAATTGGATTTGAGCTACTATGAACCCTACCTCAAACCTAGCTGTCAACAAGGTTGCAAGGCTATTTTCCCCTTCTCAGACCTGCTAGAAAGGCATGCCCTACTAATGTGGCATATTATCAAGTACTTCACCTATGAGGGGAGGTACTCCGGGGTTTATTCTTACTACATAAGGCTCCTAATGCACTTCACCAAGGTTAAATTGCTAAACCTACCATTCTATCTTTACTAGAGCATTGAGAAAATGGATTCAGTGGTCAAGAAGAGGAGTTATGCCCACCAAATGCAAAGCCTTTTTCACCACTCCTTGGTTAAGATGATTTTTTTACACCAGCTAGAGGAGCAAGGAATCCCTTGGGAAATTTTTATCTCACGATGTATTTTCCAATCCCCAAGCCTTCATTTAGCAAAATTTTCCTTCCAGTTCACACCCACCTACCTCCACTCCTCCATCATCTCCACCTATGCCTTCTCCACAAGGAAATTTACCTCCTACTTCTCCTCCTGATGCATCAAATGAAGATGGTGGTAATAGCTCTAATGAGGAGAAAACAAATGACAATGGAGAGGAAAAGGAAAGTGAGGTAGAAAAAGAGTTAGATGAAGAAAAAGAAGAGGACAACAGTGTTGAGGAAGAAGATGATGACATGGAGGAGAGAGAAGAACATAATAGTAAAAATGAGGAAAATAGTGATTCAAGAACATAGCTTAATCAAGAAGATGAAAGTGATGAAAATGATAAAGGCAGTGGGGCAGAAATAGAGACTAATAATAAAGAATAAGATGATGATGACATCGACGAAAGTGATGAAAATGACAGTAAAAAAGAGGAAGACAGTGAGCACAATGATAGTGAAAACAGTGCTGAAATGAATGAATAAATGGAGGGATGTGATGAAGAAATTGAAGACCAAGAGCAGGCAGATTATGAGGCTGAAACATATTTTGAAGGGGCGGACAGTGACAAAGGCAGTGGCACAAATGAGATAGTCAGTGATGAGTAAGAGAATAGTCATGACATTCATGACAGCTGTCATGACTGTCATGACACAAATCAACCTCTAAATGACCAAGAAACTCAATATGATAGTGCAGAAAGTAACAAAGAAGAGGACCTTAGTGAAGGGAAAAGCCAAAATGAGGCAAGTGAGGAGGGTAGTGATCAGTTTGAAGGCCAAGCAAATAGTGAAGAAAATATTGAGGAAAACAATGATGATGATGAGACCAAAGGTCAAGAAATCAATGACCCTATGGAGCATGAAGTGACTCATGAAAGCCATGACAAAGATGAAAAGGCTTGTGACTTCACAAAAGATCAAGGCACCCTCATCGCTCCTCTCACATGCACATACCACATAGGAAAAAGAGATGTGTTTGCTGCCTAAAAAAGGCAAAGGGCCATCTATCCTCCAGCTATCAAGCACAAAGACAAAGGCAAGGAAAAGATGGACAAAGGTGAGCAAGTGGTAAAGGTAAGGAGAAGCAAAAGGATCAAGAAGACTTCTCAAGGGCCTCAATTCATTAATCTATACAGTGACAATGAGGACAATGAGATGACCACTAGATTGCTTCTCAGGGAGAAAGATGCATAGCTTCAGGAGTGGGAAAGAGACTTTTAGATGGCACAACGTGTCATCCACTATTACAAAGAGGAGCATAAGAATTTTGAGGTAAAGAGAGCCCTTGCCCTACAAAATAAAATGACAAAGCATTATGCAAGGAAAAACATGCTTGCTTATGCCAAATTGAAGAAGGCCCTCATGGAGCTAGAAGACCTAAAAAGAGAAAAAGTGTAGGAAAACCTTGGAATTTTGGCTGAGGCTTCTCAACAAGTGTCCAAGACCTCTTGAGGGACCTCTCCACAAATTTTGAGGCAAATTGGACAATTTTTTGTTTTTACCAAATTGTAACCCCTCTATGCGCAACACCCTAGGCACTACGCACAAAATTGGTGCATCCTCAGCTCTAAAAGTTTTCATTTTTGGATTTCTCACATCACGAACAGTCTACTCACCAATTTTTAGATCATTTGGAGCATTTTTACCCCCTCAAAAGGTCAAACAACATAAAAAATTTGACCTCTCTGTGTCATTTTTAGACCAGGCGTTGCGCACAGAGAAATCTTGGGGAAAATCATTTGTGAATAGGTAAATGGCATCCAATTAGCACAACTCAAGTATTTCTATAAATTATACTCATCAGGATTTCCAACGAGCCATCACAGAGCCAAATCTAGTTTCGGGAAGGGGTCCAAAACTCAGCTTCAAAAGACCCTATTTTCCATTGAAGTGGCGCTACGCACAGAGGCTGCCTAGTGTGTTTTGGACAAAAAGTAAAAAAAACACACTCATTTATTGAAAATAGATATTTTTGAGTTTTTTGAGGCAAATTAAGCTATAATTAGATGCAAATAGCTATTTTGGCATTTATTTCTTAGGATATTATATGCCTTGGGCCTTGCATGGTCTCTTGGCCATAAATGATATTTATGACTATATCTGACATTTTCCTACCAAATTTAGGGTTTTAATCCTCATTTGATCCATAAATAGAGCATTAGGCCCCTATGTATTTTTTTGGCATTTGATGAGCTTGAAGAGAAATATACATGGTTTCATGAGCTTGGAGAAGAAATTGGTTTTGTGAAGTGGATGAACGGTTTGTTTGGCTTGATGATGTAGAAGCTTGTTTGCAGGATTCCATAGCTTGGTGAATGGTGATGTCTTCCTATTTTTTCTATTGTTTCCTTCTTTTGTCATTATGTTTCATGTTTCTTGGCTGCTATTAAACAGAAAAGTATAGGTTGAGACATGTTCTTTGAGGCACCTTAGTCCTCCTATTTGTTATAGCTTTGATGTTTTCTCTTTTGGCCATCTTAAGTAATTCTTGATTGCTCCTTAGGTCCACCAAAACTTTTTTTTGTTTCATTTATGGTTAGTATGCTAGATTACAAGTATGATTCATGGTATTCCCCGCTTATTTGAAGTTTTCAAAACCCTATCTTGAAGCCTTTCTGTGAAATATTGGTTGTTAGGTTAAGTCAAAGAGGTCTCGTTCGATATTGCCCTTTTTCCATGCTTGCAAACTTATTTCAGAGATTCCAATAACTTGATATATGTTGTTTAGGAGTTCCCTCTCCATAAATTGAGTTATTTGTATTGTCATATGTGTTTTCCCAAATTCTGAAGGTGAATTTCTAAAGTTAGAAGCTCTTATGCTTTCTATTTTTCACTGGAATGTTTCTCTTGGATGTTTATTAGTTTAGAGTATTGTTTATTGAGCTTAATGGTTTGCCCTACCTCATGAATTATAATTTTTAAACCATATATGTTTAATACCTCTTAGTATTTCCCAAACTTAATGTTCACTACACCTCATACATCACCTTAAGGATCCATTAACCTTGCTAAATCGACCCTGTAACACACTTTGTTTCATCATTTAGACACTCTTGACTTCATTTGACTCCATAGCCCAATGGCTTTGATAGAATCTCACTCCACCTATTCCACTTGACCATCATACCCAACCAAAACAATAAAAAACCCTACACCTAATAACTACCCTAAAATCAAAACCCTAGAGCAAAAAGAACACATCTTGTGCACCTAATAGAGAGATCCGTCTCTGAGTATAGGAAGGCTAGGTCCTCAGACTCCAAAGCTTGGTTCCATGTTACCCTGTCATTTGGTCTAACAATATACCAAATCACGGGACCCTAACAACATACACATTATATCCTACCTGAAATTCCCTGTAGGTCCTCATTTTGTCTACATAAGTATTATATCGATCTTGATCAAATTTCTGATTTATTTAGACGTTTTTCACAATGTTTTCCATTTATTTTAATATGCCAGGTCCCAATATTAATTTTCCTTCAGGACCATTCTAGCTAATAGGGGTGTTAGCCATCTATAATTTTTACTGATATTAAAAGATGACTAAATATTGATTTTAGATTTCTAGAAACAACATTTGAGAAACAATATGACTTCTAGAAATATCACTTCCTTCTTCATCCTAAATTTTGAATATTTTTCACTAAGCTTTCCTATCTTTTTCCTTCTCAAAATTTCATCCTGTTGCTCTAAACAAAAATCCATTTTTTGGCCTATTTTGGCTCATTCATCATTTCATTAACACCCTCATTTCATCTCCCTTCTTCTCCTCTCAAAAACCCCTAAAAAACCTCCCTCATTCATCATTTTTTTCTAAAAACCCTTAAAAAATGTAAAAACCCTCCTTACATTGTTTAAACTTCGATTTTAACCCTATTAAATCCTCTCAAAACCTTGCAAAATTCTGTTTTTATGTTAAAAATCCCACTTTTGTGAGATAGGCCTTAATCTCCTCTCTGCTTAAAGCCCCAACCCCTTTTTTCGCATATGACCATGACCTCCGCTTACTCATTAGCCCCTCCCTCATTTTAAATAAAGCTCCGCACCTTTTTTTATATACACCCCCCATAAAACCTTTCCTCTCCCCGAATTCTCGACCCCAGGCCCCATCCTCCACTAAACATTGTCGGCCCACCTTTCCTTGACACCTGTTTTCCACTCCGACACTCTCGAAAACTGCTCACCACTCCCTTGTGCCCTTCCGCAACATTGATCTCCGAACCCAAGATCTAACGTCCCAAAATGCATATCGCGTAAAAAGCAGTGTCGGGTTTAATATTTCACAACTCGCGCGAAATAGGCGGTTTTACGCCTACCACGCGGTGGGTGCATTGAATCGTGTTCATTTTGCCTTAAACCACTTACTTCCCAACTTCCGCGTGAAAAACCATTCGCGGTTTTCAAAACCACCTTTCCTCTCCGCGCCAACTTCAAACCTCTTCCCACCTCCATTCAAATTCCTCCCAGTTTCACCTTTGGAACCTTGCCCCTGCATCGTTCCTCCTATGTAAACACCTTTTGATAAGCCAAAAACCCCAGAAATGCAGTCATAAGCCCCTCCCGCATGGTTTTAAAGACTAATGGTTTGTGTTTGTGTAGGTTTTAATGATGGAAAAGGTCCAAAACTCCCTCACATAGTTCGTGAATGATGAATGAAACCCTGGGTGATGATCCAGGGGTTTTAATCCAAAATTGGGAAGATTGAAGGCCCTGTCAGGATTAATATTTGATGAGGCATGATCATCGATGGATGATTAGGCCCTCCAGCAAAGGAAAGAATGCATACCTGCACACAAAGAACAGCCACAGTCAAAGAAGAAAGGAACGAAATAAATAACAGAAGGATCAAAAGTGAAAATTACAAATCAAAGGATAAAATAGAGGATTAGCTCTTAAAATAGTGATTAAAGGATAAATACCAAGAGTTTAAAATAAAGGATAAAACAAACAAAACAAGTCCTTAGAACTTCATAACTATCCTAAAATCATAAACAAATAACATAAAGATATAATATTTGAAAACACCTTTATAGAGAGATCCCTCTCTGAATCTAGGAAGGCTAGGTCCTAGGATTCCAAAGTAGTTCTAATGTGGCCCCTGCATTGTTTGTTCTTGCCACTCTTACAAATTATAGGGAGCCAACATAGTGGCGACCATACTGGGGAACACTGAGTAATAAACATTTCAGATTCACTCAAAACTCAGAAAACCTCATTAGTCTAAAAATGAATCAAGTACTGTTTACAAATGGTTCTTAATTGTTGATGGTGGACAACAACCAGTCCTATGAAAAAATTAAAAATCCTCCACCTGGTGACTCCACTGATTTTCCATTGACTCCACTGGGAAAATTACCCTATCATCAAAATATTACAACAAAACCGAGTCAAGAATACTGTGTGGATCAAATATCCCTTTTACAGTTTGGTTGGTGTCATAAGACTGTTATACCTCTGAAAAAACCTTTCAGACTTGTTGGGTCCAAAATCCTAGCTTCTAGAATAATCCATACTAGATCCCATCCTGACCCAAATCCTCCTGCAATAGTTGACAATCCTGAAAGCATCCTTAGGAAGTCTCCTACACCTAAAATCCCAACAATTGACAGACCTATCCACTGGGCAAGTTCTTTCCCTGAGAACCTTACAACCTTGCAAAATACCCAATTTGACTTACCTCATATAAAAATCTTATCTAGAACCAAGTCACAAAGTGGTATAGACTAGATAGACCTTGAGCTTGTAGCCTCACAACAAAGTAGTAGTAGGGAAGCCTTGCCTTCCACTCCTCCTGATTCCCATTTTCTACATAAATTTGGCTTATCTCATCCTAAATCTGCTCGAAATCACTTAGTTGGTCCAAGTACCTCATCTACACCCACCCATAAATCCATTTTTCAAACCACTCCACTTCATCATCTTCCTCCACTTGTTAACCCCCCATTGTTTCCACAAGCTCATATCATGGCAACATGGTATGCTCCCTTAGTCCTTCCTTTACCTCTAGTTGCTCTACCACAGGACTATCAGTCCAAGATTCCATTATATTATGCTAGTAGTTCTACTACAACTCAGTAACATATGGATACAATGAATGACTACTTTGACAGACAAGAAATAGATGATGAAACTGTTAAACTTAGAATGTTTACTCAAATCTTAGGGGGAGAAGCAAGAAAATGGTTCAAAGGCTTAACCCCTAACAGTATCAATGATCTCCCTGCTTTCCATAAACTATTCCTAAACAAGTGGGATGTAAAGAGAAATCACCTCTAGATCCTATCAGAATACAATGACCTTATAAAGAAATGCTAGAGAGAGTGTCCAATATTATTGCACTAGATTCAATATTGTTTATAATCCCTCCACAAATGAAACCCCCACAAGGCTTAGCCTTAATGAAGTTTCCTGAAGGATTTGACCCAAACATGTGTTATCAATTAAGAGAGACAGAACCCCTCACATTAGAAGACATGCAAAAAGGGGCAGTAAGTGTAGAGGCTAACCTAAATGCCAGAAGGGCTAGATTGAAAGCAGGGAAAAAGGTTACCTACAAAGATGAAGCTAGACCCTCCACATCTAACTCCAAAACTGATAGTCTGGTTAGAACCATGGAGATGATGATGGAGAAAATTAACATGAATGAGAGAGCTTATCCTAAAGAAAACCAAATAGCTCCTCAAAATAAAAATAAAAATCAGAACCAGAACTTTAGAAGGAATCCCCCTCAAATTAGACAAAGAGGCCCTGATCAGCAAATTAGACCTCCTTTCCAACAAAAATATGCAGATGGATATGAGGGAGTGATTGAAGAAACAAAGGAAGATCACATAAACTTATTGGGAGTAAATAATGAGGATATTGTTTTCCTCACTAAAGAAGAACAAGGCATATATACACCCTATGATGAAGAAAGCCCAGAGTCTAAAGACTACAAAAAAGGCTTTGAGAATTCCATAATGGAAGTATATAGGCAATATGACCTTAGGATTAAAAAGAATCAAGACATTCCCAAAAAGAAAACCTCTGAAATTTCTGCAAAAAACAATCCTGAAACATTTCTAAAAAGATAGCAGAAAACAACAAAACAATGGTTGAAATTTCTGACAAAAACAAAGGAAAAAAACCCAAATTTATGACAAACATAGTGGTGAGAAAAGTAGCACTAGAAACTCAGCTAATGATCCTAGTAGAACTATTTTAACTATTGTTCATAATAAAAACCAGCGAGTTGAATTTGCTGAGAAAGTAGTGACCAACAAAGCTGATCTAAACATTTTAAAAACTCACATACCTTTCAGCATAGAGGGTGAAATTTCCAAAATCAAGATCCTTGTCCCTCTTACTAAATTAGTCACCCAAGATGTATATAAACCCCAATTTTTAAGAGCTTTAAACATAAGAGAACAAATTGATTCTGTCAATGTGACTGATGACAAGCCTGAGCTTCTATTTGGACCAGAAGTAGAAGGGAAATTTCAAGAAGGAGGTGTTCCTCCCTTTTATGTCAATATAAACATCCATGATAAGATTTTGTACAATACCATACTTGATTTAAGAGCCTCCCACAACCTTATGCCTAAAGCAATGATAGAAAGACTAGGCCTTGAGATAACTAGACCTTACAAAGATTTATACTCCTTTGATTCTAGCAGATTTGAATGTCTAGGCCTTATCAAAGACTTATGTGTCAACTTAGCATAAATACCAGCCAAGAGCTTAGTGATGGACATTGTGGTGGCCGATATACCTCCTAAATATGACATGCTCCTTTCAAGGTCATGGGGTGCTAAACTCCAAGGTACCCTGCAGATGGATATGACTTATGCAACTATCCCTATCTTTAGTCAACCAAGAAGGATATATAGGGAAACACACATGAAATACATGGTTAGTAGTCAAGAAAAACCAAACAAATCCCCTCTTTCTTCTATTCACACAGACCTTGAC
Source organism: Pinus albicaulis (assembly GCA_034641835.2). Lineage (NCBI taxonomy): Eukaryota > Viridiplantae > Streptophyta > Pinopsida > Pinales > Pinaceae > Pinus > Pinus albicaulis. The sequence goes on along the minus strand of JAXQQM020078285.1, from coordinate 140,982 downwards.
TTGTTCATTCTTTACAATGATGAAAATCTTAATGAGCAAGGAGAAGGAGATGACAAATCAGCAATAGAAAAAGAAGGAAGAAAGAATAAAAAACTAAAACAGCTTGCTAACTCAGAACATCACAACAAACATGATGAAGAACATAGGCAAAAAACCAATCATCAACATAGGTCTGATTATGAAAAACAAGATAAAACTCATCATAGTGAAAACCTTGAGGAACAAAGTGAAAATGAACATAGTACAGATCCTAAAAAACAACATAATGACAGACAAAATAAACAGGACAAGGAGTACATAAATGATTTTAATAACAAATATGAAATTGAACCTCTTTGGAGTATGATTTTTGATGGGTCTTGTAGTAAAACTGGTTCAGGAGCAGGCATATGGGTACATAACATAGAAAATAATCATGCTGAGGGCCATTCATATAAACTAAAATTTCAATGCACCAATAACATAGTTGAATATGAGGCTCTCCTCTTAGGGTTGCATTTATTGAAAAAACTAGGAGCCAAGAGGATAACTATTCATGGAGACTCAGAACTAATTATTAAACAAGTGAATGGAGAATATACTGCCAAGCATCCAAGATTACAAGCATATCGAGATGATGTTGTTGACCTCTTGAAAAAATTCACAGAATATGAGCTTACCTTTGTCCCTAGAAACCAAAACATCCTTGCCAATGGTTTAGCATTTGCTGCTAGTACATGTCTAAAACCTTATGAAAGAAAACAATACACAGTCCAAGTTAAATATAGGCTAGCAGTCCTTGATAATATTAAATATTGGAAAGTGTTTCAAGGAGATAAATAGATAGAGGATTTCCTATAGTCCAGAAATGGGTTTGAAATGCCAAATTCAGACTCAGAGTATGAAGAAGATTGTCTTGCTGAGGAAAAAACTTATGAAGAAGAAAATCCTAACATTTTTGATATAAACATTGTTGATATAAATTTGTTAGCTAGGGAGCACTCACAGAAAACAAAGTTGAGCGCCAATTTAGAACAGGAAGATTTTGAAGTGCTGCAATTTCACACTGATCAATTGCCAAAGGGACTAGTGCCTCTAGAAGAATTGTTTGACTTTAATGATGTTTCCAGAAAGCCAAAAATGGAACCCACTAAAACTGAAGTAGAAGAGTGCAATATAGGTAGTGAATAAAAACCCAAGATGATTAAATTATCCAAAACACTACAAGCTCATATAAAACTGAAATATCTTGAGTTTCTTAGAGAATTTTCTGATATTTTTGCTTGGAGTTATGCGGAATTAAAATCATATGATACAGAGATAATTCAACATAAGATACCCCTCAAAGAAAACCCGAAACATTTTAGACAAAAATTGCATAGAATAGACCATGTGCAGTTACCTCTGGTTGAAAAGAAAATCAAGAAAATGTATGATGCTGGAATCATAGTCCCAGTAAGATACTCAGACTGGGTATCCAATCTTGTATCTATGAGGAAGAAAACATGATAAATAAGGCTTTGCATAGACTTTAGAAACTTAAACAAAGCCTCTTTAAAGGACAACTACCCCTTGCCCAAAATGGATCACATCTTACAAAGATTAGTAGGTTCTAAAAGAATTTCTTTGCTAGATGGCTTTTCAAGATACAACCAAATGCTAGTACATCCTGATGATCAAATTAAAACAACATTCACTACACCTTGGGGCACTTTCATGTATGTGAAAATGCCCTTTGGTTTAATGAATGTTGGTGCCACATTCCAAAGAGCCATGGATATTGTTTTCTCAGAAGAGATAGGCTTCTTCATTGTGATATATTTAGATGACATTACAGTCTATTCCAAAACATATGAAGAACACCTTGCTCACTTAAGAAAAGTTTTTGAAAAATGTAGAAAGTATGGTCTATCCTTAAACCCCAAGAAAAATTTATTTGGCCTCCAAGAAGGTAAACTTCTAGGCCATATCATATTTGAAGAGGGAATAAGAGTATACCCAAAGAGGATTAAAGGAATATTGCCAATCAATCATCCTAGAAACATCAAAGAACTGCAATATTTCATTGGAAATATTAATTTCTTGAGAAGGTTCATACCAAACCTTGCTGAACTCCTTAGAAACATAAAAAAACATGCTAAAAATGGAAACAGGAGTTAAATGGACCATTGAAGCAAAGAAATCTTTTGAACTGGTTAAACAAGCACTCACTCAAACACCAGTTCTCATTATTACCCAAGTTTAACAAAAGTTTTAAATATTATAACACGCGTAAAAACCACCGATTGTTGTTGCTGCTCTTTAGAAAAACATTAAAGGACAAAGAAACTGTTATATTTTTAACGAAACCTTAAAGAATGCCTTTGAAATCGCTTATAATGGAAAAAACATGCTTTACAATTTTAATCAAAATATTTTAATTTAAGTTCATTTTATGTCTCATCATTACCATTTGTTCCACATAAGCAATTAAAGAACAATTGCTAAGATTACGATGGCAAAGAGGAAAATGGTTGTTGTTATGTTAAAATACAACAAAAATCAGACCACTAAACTAAAACTAGTCGAAAAGACGGAAAAATACATAAAACAATATTGAATCAACCTAAAACAGATATGAATATGGTTGATGTTTTAGAAGAACAAGAAGAATGCACAACCCCTCATGTTGAAGAAGTATTGCTGAATTCACTTTGGTATGCTGATATCTTGTATGTGCTCTTTTATCTTAATGTCCCTCTTGTCTTATCTAAGACAAAGGCAAGGTTCTTGAAGTTAAAAGCTGTAAATTACTGCATTATAGATAAATGGTTGGAAAAATGCTAGTGGTCTATTGCTTAAATGTTTGCCTGAGAATGATGCAGAGAAGATTAAGCATGAGTTTCATGAAGGAGAATGTGGAGGCCACCTCTATTGGAAAAAAATTGTCAAAAAAATCCTTAGAGCTGGTTACTATTGGCCCACCCTCTTTTAAGATATCCATAAATTGGTAGTTGCCTGCCACAAATGTCAAATCTTTGAAGGAAAAAGAAAACTCTTACCCTTATCTTTTCATCCTATTTCTGTTGAAGCTCCTTTTCAATAGTGGGGCCTAGACTTCATTGGGGAAATCCATCCTTCTTCATCTACCCAACATAAATGGATCCTCACAGCAACTGATTACTTTAAAAAATGGATAGAGTCCATCCCCTCTAGAACTGCCACTGATCTAGTCATTATTAAATTCCTTTAAAACCATATTTTGCGTAGATTTGGTTGTCCTAGAAATATTATCACTGAGAATGCTACTACTTTTAGATCCAAGAGGATGGTAGACTTTTGCCACAAATATCAGATCACATTGGGTCATTCCATAGATTATTACCCTCAAGGTAATGGGTTGGCAGAATCCTCAAAAAAAAGTTTGATAAAAATCATCAAGAAATTGCGAGAAGGGAATCAAAAGTCATGGCACAAAAAGCTAGTACATGCATTATGGGAAGATAGGTTAAAATGCAAGAAATCAATTGGAATGTCTCCCTATCAGCTAGTTTATGGAGCAGATGCAATTTTTCCAACAAGCCTAGGAGTACCAGTCATGAAGCTGATCCAAGAAGTACAGTCTAAAGAAAATGATATGATCAGAAGGATAAATCAGATCATACAGTTGCATCAAACAAGAGAGGAAGTCTATAACAGGACACATCAAGTATAAGAAAACATCAAGAAGCTATTTGATAAAAGAACAAAGTCAAATGATTTCAACATTGGTGACAAAGTGCTCAAATGGGAATCAAGAAGAGAAGACAAGGGAAAGCTTGGTAAGTTTGAAAATCTGTGGAAATGTTCCTATATTATCCATTCTTCTAGAGGCAACAATGTATTTTTCTTACAAGAGATGGATGGAACAGAAATTTTTGGAGGTCCTGTCAATGGCAAGATGCTCAAGCACTATTTCCATTAAGAGTACTAAGTTTAAAGCTTTATCCATTGTATATAACATTGTTTTGAAAAAGATCAGAAAAATAAATACAAAAACAAAAAACAAAGAAAAAGAGGGCATAAAAAGAAAATGTACAAACCCATACCAAAAAAGAGTAAGTTCTGAAAGTGTGCAAGTCCAAATGCCACTACTTGAAGACAAGCCTTATTTAGTCATACAGCGTAATCATGACTAAATATATTTTAAATTTTTTGTTGATAGGTTAGAGAATGAAGATTTGCAAAACTGTCTAAACTTGGATTATCAGTAAACTAAGATCATATTAGGAAAAGATATTGGTTCCAAAGCTCAAAACTTGAACCAAGAAAGAAAGAGAGGGATAAAAAAAAAATTCTAGATTTCAGCCCTCAAATTTTTTTGTTAAATTTCTGCAAAATAAATTCTCTATGCAGGCTTGTACAAAATATCACTGCTCATAACAAATCAGACTGTTCAATCATGATTTGGTTATATTTTAAATTTTCTGTTATAGATTAGAGAATAAAAATTTGTCAAATAATTTAATCTTGAAAGATAGTTAGACTAGGTAGAGAAATAAATGAGTTAATCAATTTAATCTGAACTCTTGGATGATATAAGTGTAGAATTTGTTAGTTTCCTATTTTCAAAGGAAAATGATGTCAAGGGTTGGCTAATTAAAATGCACCCAATGAAGAAAAATTGTTAGAACAAGTAATATGGGTAGGTAGAAGTTGAGTTGCAATTAATCATGTTATGATTTAGATGCTGCAAATCACAATTCCAAAGCAGTAAAACATCAAGTTAAAGGAGCTCTGTCAAGGTGCAAATCAAGGAACTGGTCTACTTGTTCCAAAGATTTATTTTTTGAGGTTCTTGACACCTCTTAAAGGAGATGCCCTCCCCAATTGGAGCCACTGTTAGCCATCTATAATTTTTACTGATATTAGAAAATGACTAAATATTGATTTTATATTTCTAGAAACATCATTTGAGAAACACTGTGAGTTCTAGAAATCTCGTTGCCTTCATCATCCTAATGTTTGACTGTTTTTCACTAAGTTTTCCTATCTTTTTCCTTCTCAAAAGCTCATCTTGCTGCTCAAAGGAAAACTCCATTTTTTGGCCTATTTTGGCTCATTCATCATCTCATTAACACCCTCATTTCATCTCCCTTCTTCTCCTCTCAAAAACCCCTAAAAATCCTCCCTCATTCATCATTTTTGTCTAAAAACCCTTAAACAATGTAAAAACCCTCCTTACATTGTTTAAGCTTTGATTTTAACCCTATCGGATCCTCTCAAAACCTTGCAAAATTATGTTTTTATGTTAAAAACCCCACTTTTGTGAGATAGGCATTAAGCCCCTCTCTACTTAAAGCCCCAACCCCTTTTTTTCTCATATGACTGTGACCTCCTCTTACTCATTAGCCCCTCCCTCATTTTAAATAAAGCTCTAACCCTTTTGTTATATACACCCCCCATAAAACCTTTCCTCCGCCCAAATTCTCGACCCTGGGCCCCATCCTCCACTAAACACCATTGACCAACCTTTCCTTGACACCTATTTTCCACTCTGCCACTCCCAAAAAATACTCACCACTCCCCTGCACCCTTCTACACCGTTGATCTTCGAACTCGATATCTAACGGCCTAAAACGCATATCGCATAAAAAACAGCGTCAGGTTTAATATTTCACAACTCGCGCGAAATAGGCGATTTTTCGCCTATCACGCAGCAGTCGATAAATGGAATTGCGTTTGTTTGGCCTTAAACCACTTACTTCCCAACTTCCGCGTGATAAACTATTCATGGTTTTCGAAACCACCTTTCCTCTCCGCACCAAATTCAAACCTCTTCCCACCTCCATTCAAATTCCTCCCGGTTCCACCTTCGAAACCTTTCCCCTCCATCATTCCTCCTCTGTAAACACCTTCCGATAAGCCAAAAACCACAGAAATGCAGTCATAAGCCCCTCCCGCATGATTTTAAAGACTAACGGTTTGTGTTTTTACAGGTTTTAATGACGGAAAATGTCCAAAATTCCCTCCTATAGTCCGTGAATGATGAATGAAACCCTGGGTGACGATCCAGGGGTTTTAATCCAAAATTGGGAAGATTCAAGGCCCTGTCAGGATTAATCTTCAATGAGGCATGATCATCGATGGATGATTTGGCCCTCCAGCAAAGGAAAGAATGCATACCTACACACAAAGGACAACCACAATTAGAGAAGAAAGGAAGGAAATAAAGAACAGAAGGATCAAAAGGGCTAATTACAGATCAAAGGATAAAACAGAGGATTAGCTCTTAAAACATTGATTAAAGGATACAGACCAAGAGTTTAAAATAAAGGATAAAACAAACAAAACAAGTCCTTAGAACTTCATAACTAGCCTAATATCATACACAAAGAACATAAAGATATAATATTTGAAAACGCCTTTATAGAGAGATCCCTCTCTGAATCCAGGAAGGCTAGGTCCTAGGATTCCAAATTGGTTCTGATGTGGCCCCTACAGTGTTTGTTCTTGCCACTCTTACAAATTGCTGGGAGCCAACAAGTGGTACTACACCTTCACCCATACAATACTTAGAATGGGCTCATTTAATGAAGCATGATAACTTTTATTGTAGGAAAATTGTACCAAGTGGAGGTAATCTTGCCACATAGTTGGTTTTTTAATAACATAACTTCCAACACTTAGCTCACTCGCTCAATTTTTCCATCTTTCTATGGATGATAGGCAGCACATAATTGTACTTGTGTTCCTAACACTGTAAAAAGAGCCTTCCAAAAAGAAGAGGTAAACTTCACATCCCTATCAGAAATTCCTAGGTATACCATGTAAAGAAAATATTTATTTTTTAAGTATATCAACTATTTGAATAGTTTTGTAAGTTGACTCTATAGGAACAAAATGTGTTTGTCTTAATTTTTCCATAACAACCATTATAGAATCATTTTTCCTTTTTTACTTCAGTAAACATTTAATAAAATCCAATGTAATGACTTCGCATTTCCACTTAGGAATGGGTAATGGGTGAATAAAACCTGCTGGATGTCGATGTTCAACCTTAACCTAATGACACTCTAATAATTTAGCTAAGTATCGATCGACATCCCTCTTCATACCAGGCCAAAAATATGCTTTCTTAAAGTCACTAATTAATTTCTAGTAACCATGGTGGGAAACATATGGACTTCTATGATATTCATCTAAAATTATCTGTTTCATAACCTATTGGTTAGGGACATCAATTTCGTTCCTGTAAGTTAACAAATTATATTCATTAATATAATAATCTAACAGTTTTTAAGAGTTTCATCTTTGCTTTAATTGTTTCCATAAAATCTGGTACTTAGGATCTCTTAAGGTTTCTTCTTTAATCTGATGTGAAAATTAAATTTTATTTGACTGTATGAAATTTCATATATACAATTCAGCCTCTACTTAGGGAATCTTCAACCTGATTTTCCTTCCCTTTCAAAGGTTTTATATCAAAGTGAAATTCACTTAGAAAAAAATTCCAACATGCTTGACGAGCACTAAGGATGGGTCGTTTAAGGAAACTAGTCAAGCTACGATGGTCAGTCATTAAAATAAACTTCTTTCCTAACAGAGAGTGTCGCCATACCTTTAAATCCTTGAATACCACTATTAATTATAAGTCGCAAGAATAATACTTATGCTTAAATTCTTTCAACTTTTGAGACTCGTAATATACTACAAAACCTTCTTACATCAGCACACCTCCTACCCCTTCGTGTCATGTGTTTGTCCAAACAAAAAAGTCTTTTTCTAGATCTTCAATCCTTAAAACAAGGGTTATAGTTAGCATATGTTGCAATTGTTCAAAAATATTTTGGAACATTTTCATGTAGTTAAAGGTTTTTCATTTTTTCTTAAAGGAATTTATAGGGTAGGCAACCGTGGAAAAGCCCTCTATAAAGAAGTGGTAACTTCTTGCTAACTCCAGAAAAGATAAAAATTTGCAACATTGTTAGGAATGGACTATTCCATGATAGTTTTAATATTTTCAGGGTACACTTCTATTCCTACATAAGTAATTACATGTCCCAAATATTTTATTTGATCTTTGTAAAATTCACATTTTCTATACTAGGCATATAGCTAGTGATCGTGGAATGCTTGCATTACTATTTGCAGATGTCTTTTATGTTCTTCCATGTTCTTCCATGTTCTTTGAATAAATTAAGATATGATCTATAAAATTCAGCATAAATCTGTCAATATATTAGTAAAATATGTTATTCACAAGGCACATAAATGTGGTTGGGGCATTAGTAAGCCCAAAAGGTAGGACTACAAATTCATAGTTCCCATAACGAGTCATAAATTTAGTTTTGTGTATTTATTCTTCTCATATTCGTATTTGGTGGTACCATGATCGTAAATCAATTTTGGAAAATACAGTAGCACCCTTAACTTGATCAAATAAGTTTTTGATCCTAGGTAGGGGATATTTTTTTTAACAGTTAAATTGTTTACTTCCATGTAGTAAATACAAAGCCTTAGGGTCCCATCCTTCTTTTTAACAAAAAGTACAAGGGCTCCCCAAGGAGATAAACTTGGGCACATATATTTTTTATCAAGAAACTCCTGTAGCTGCAACTTTAACTTAGTTAATTTTGGTATACTCATGCGGTAGGGTGTCTTGGATACTTGGGTGGCTCCCGAAATTAATTCAATTGTGAAATCAATATCTCGTTTAGGAGGTAACCCTTGGATCTCTTTTGGAAATACATCAACAAATTCTTGGACAATAAGAAAATTTTCTAAGGTGGCTAATTTATCCTTAGAGTTAATATATCCCATTTAGAAAACATAAATTTGACAACCCTTCCTAATACAGTTACCTAACTTTGAGGTTGTGATTGGTGTCAATTTTATGGGCCTCTTTATCCCTTGAATTTTTTGTCTAACACTCATTCATTAATGAAATTGATGGTCTTATCTTTACAATTTACAAGGGACAATTTTTTTCCCAGCCAATCCATACCAATTAGAATGTCATGGGAACCTAGGGTAACGTATTCAAATTTACTGTTATTGGTTGTCCAACTAACTCACCAAGATAATTCTTCACATTTTCTCACACTATTCTTTTTTCCCTAGTGGCTAGTTGTACCAACCATGGGTTTTTAAACTTGTTGGCTTGTAAATTAGACAACTACACTATTTTAGGATTGATATAGCTCAAAATTACTCTAGGATCTATTAAAATAGACACAACATGGCTGGAAATCATACCTTAAAACTTAATCATTGTAGTTTTATATTTAACCTGATGATATTCCAGCGTAGCATTAATTTGAGGGAGACTTCTCAACACTTCACCCACAATATATGCTTCTTGGATATTCATTGTTTACTCTATTATCTCATGAATTTTTTTAATATAGTGGGGTTCCCCACAACCACAACAATGTAATGGGGGTCTCTATGGTTCACCAGTTTCATGTTTACTTGTCGGTTATGTTTTTTTTTACTTATTCTACAACTGAGACTTCTGTCGACCCTTTCCTGTAAATGTACCTTTCTAGTTTTTATGAAAATTCTTAGTATTGGCATTTTTTCATTTTTATCGTTTTAATTTTTTTTGTCCGTTCTTGTTGGTCCAATATTTTCTATCATCCTCTTTCTATTTCATTTTCTAATAACATATTTGTTCCTTTCGAACAAATTCGTTCATAGTCTTAGGGTTATGAAATATTAACATTTGCTCATGATTACTACTAGACTGCTTATGAATCATTGCACTTTAGCCTTCTCCTCTTGTATGTAAGGGGTGTATCTTAACATGGAAGTAAATTTTGCCACATAATCATCCATAGTTAATTGGTCCACTCTAAGGTCGTGAAATTATTTGGCTTTATCATCATAAAATCATCCAGTTAGATACTTACTTTTGAAATATCTCTGAAAATCGTCCCAAACTATTCCTTGTTCATTGATTCCATGGACAACCTTGATTTCCTCCCACCATAAAGTTTCCTTTCCTTGAAGCTAGTAAATCGCCAACCGATCTTTATCATATTCATAAATCTAGAAAGTTCATATTTATTAACTAGGCTTCAACTAACTCCTCTGATTCACCATCAAATATTGGGGGTTTAATTTTCCTAAATTCCTCTTGTAATTTTGTCTTTTTCCTTTTCGCCCCTTTCTTCCCAAAATAATTTCCCGATTCTTCATTATTCACATCTTTATCCCCTTTTATAGTGCGGCTTCTCTCAGGTACACTATCCTATCTTCACAAATGTGGCTCTGTTATGTGCCCATTATCAAGAGAGGGAACAAAATTACTATGATTTTGTTTGTCAGTTAAACTCTTCATTATTCATTCTTATTCCCACATTAATATTTCATTATCTACCCTCCAATAGTACATTTATGCTCTCAACTATTGTCTATCTCTAGCAGTATTATGGTTGTAGTGTAAAATTCTTTGCCCAATTGTACCCATATATCTGGATTGGGTGTTGGAAATGGTATTGAACAAGACTCAGTAGGTGGTCTTACAGGTGGTGTAGGCATCGCTCCACTTCTTCTCCTCATCATTCTTCTCCTCTATGAAGTAGATAATGGAATAAAACATATGTACATGGTCCATAATGCCTATACGTTGACACTCATATAAAAACTTTTTCGGGACTAGTTTTAATTCCCTTTCCTTGTGTTTTTGTTGGTACAATTTTTTTTGAAGCTTTGGGTTATTTTTTTGATATGGCATGGTCCATAACCTTTACTCCTTACATTATAATACATTTTAATTTAACAATTTTCCTCACCTATATGGATTGTATTGCGACATGTTCATCGAATTATTTCGAAGCCCAACTATCATGCACTGGTTCTTGTCGTGTTAAGACCTAACTCTGGTGTGGTGTCACCAGATCCACAACTCGTTCGATTAGGGTTCCCTTCTACATTTCATAAGTCCATTCACACTCTTCGACCAACTGTCGGGAGCTCTGCAACAACACTTAAACCCTAAGTTGGGTTGGCTTCTCACACAATGGGTTTCAACACGGTGAGGGTTCAGGTATATCCACTACAAGTTCTCTTTGCTTTAACAATTATTTTACTTAGTTATTAAAATAATTCTTTATTTATGGTGGATATTTCTTCCAGAATTAACTCCAAGAGATGAAAGGCCCAAATTTTTCTTGTTGTTCAATAGTAGCCATGAAGACTATGCCATCACTTCTTTTATAAAGGTACTAAAATTAATTTCCTTAAATTATATTTTTATATTTATTAGTATTTGGACTTATCCCAACATTTCCTTTAATTCAAAATGGTGTCGGATCACTTTGTTTCATAGGAAACAATAGGTATATGGTTACTTTGGCTCCCTATGTGTATTCTACTTATAGTTTCTTGCTTGCAGTAGTTGTAATATTTCCATTTTGTTTTATTGCAAGTCACGTTAGGGTTTACTTTGTATCCAAAAAATTTTGGGTTCTTTTATGGCTGAGAAATTTCGACTCATCTCGGTTTGTTTCCTCCTTTATCGACCAATTTTTATGTCTATTTCTCCTATTTTATTTCAGTTTTTTTGTTGTAATTTTTTGGGTCTACCACTATCTGGTAGAACCCTTGTTTCCTTTGGTATCCAGGTCACAATTTTGAACCCTAAAGGGCTCATCTCTCAGATTATTCCAAACTTGGGGACTTGTATTATTTTATATTGTTAGCACAATTGGCCGCAACATATTTTAATGTGTATATTTATGTATATGGTTGGATTTTTGTTACTGATAATTTCTATATTTTCTTGCATGAAAGAGTATTCATCCTTACTTTATAATGGTTTACAATTTCATTGATTTCTAGTTCGGTTTTTGTTTCTACAACAAATATGTGTCATTTAAATGAATTTCTCCCATTTTTGTTATGCGACCTAGAATTGGGGAATTGGATTGTTATATTTGTACTATAGTCCATTATTATTATTTAACGAGATATTAATTTTGAATATAGTTACCTGGTTCCTCTCATTACTTTTTTGTGTTTCGTCGAATTACTACAAATTTCTTGTAGACAACAAAGTCTTTTTTTTTTAAGTGTTCCTCCCCTTTTTTAATTTGCGACAAGCGGTTACAATTGTATTTATTCCTGTAAAATATGATTCTATTCTTAGAATCTCAATACAAAATTATTTACTGTAATAACATAGGATCCTCCCACAACTGGTTTTTATGTTTTATTTATAATTTATTTATTCTTCAATTGAATTATGCAATAGGTACTTCTATGTGGTTCTTTTATTTGTTTTAAGAATTTTAAGTTTATTGCTCGTCTTGCCCAACCAATCTTGATAGAAATATACAATTATATATATACCAATACATCTAATCTAAAAACTTCAATGGGCTCCTACCTTGGAACTTGTCACTTATTTTCCAAGTAGTGCAACTAGGTTTATGGATGTTTTAGGCTAATAGACCGATGTATATTCTGACCTAGAACTAATCTAGTGATCCAAACTTATACAGGAATGAAATAAAATATAGAAATACACATAAAGGAAGAGATGTCGTAGAAATATAATTTCATTTCATTAGTAACAAATAAATTGTTAGAAATATCTATCAGAGGAATACAACACTTGAGTGAGCAACATTGGTCATAAACTGATTTTGTTATCAGATTTTCCAAAAAACGTCATTTAGGGCCTCAAAATGGCTCCAGAAGTTCAGGACCCAAAAATTGCTATAAATAGTAAATTGTGCTACAATTAAGGAAACTAAAAAATTGAAAGAAACATTGGCGGGGGTCCAAGTGGAATAGGTGAGTGGCCACCAATATACACCTAGATCATTCCTACCCCCTTAGGAAGAAATGGTCCCCATTACGTTGAGTTCCTCCATTAGATGAAGAAACTTTGGTTGAACTTGGTCCCTGGTGAGTCACTTGCCTTGGTGAAGGAGTTGGCCTGATTTGAAAACTCGATATAGCTGGATCCTTTGTTGTTGAGTGTTATTGATATGCATATCCATGATCTGATCAGTGGTGGCTTATTCTGTGCATTCTGGGTTTAACTCTGTTGGTGTGAGTTGTTTTGTCATGTTGGATGTGTCCAATAGAGGTGGAAAGTAGGGCTGAAGGCAGTCCACATTGAACACTAGGTGTTGACCAAGGAATGGTGGAATATGCAGCTTGAAGGCATTATCCCCTATAGCCTTAGTGATAGTGTATGGCCCATATCAGAGTGAGAGAACCTTGCGGTGGGGTCTAGTGAGGCACTCCTTCTGCAAATGTAGCCACACTTTGTCGCCCACCTGGAAGTTATATGGCACCCAATGTTGATCATGTTGCTACTTGCACTTAGCATTGGCTCTATCCAATATGTCATGAAACTGTTGGCGAATGTGCTAAATGTTCTCAATGAACCTATTCGCTATAATATTGGAAAATGGAAAAGACATGAATATAGAAAATCTACAGCTTTCCAAATTAAGAAAAATAGGAATATAGCTCTAAAATATGGAAAATGTTGGAAATATGCTACAAACAGAAATTATATTAAGACATCATAACCATAAGCAGAAAAAAATGATTCATATCATTATAAATAATAGCAAATATAGAGTACACAATTCTCCAAAGAAGATGCACTCAAGCCAACAAGAAGTGGCTTAAATAACTCTAAATCCTAGCACTGGAAATGGTGTTCCTGCTACCGCTGTTGCAGCTAGAAACTACTACTGCTGGGAAGAAGAACCATGTGCGGGAGGCTGCTAGAGTGCTTAGAAGTATCCAGGATTTTAACCACATACTCTACTTAATAAACCCAAAAATGGTTTGGCCAGATTTTGACTTTGGATTTTCGACCCATTTTGGGTTGCCAACTGCACCCCTGCTGGCTGACTTATGCACTCCTCCTAGGTAGCTGCTGAGATGGGGCTGAAATGATGATCTAATTTTTGCGATAGGACCCAATCAGCTCAATGCATGAAGGGTTGGCCCCTTCTCCCGATTCCTAAGCTAGAAGCTTGAGACCTAGCTCTTCCTTCCTCCTCTCAAGTTTTAGCTACTCAATACAAAACTTCTGGAATTGACTGCATTTTCAAGAAGGATGAAGCAGTAACCTACTTATATTTCATGGAATAATATCTCACAGCTAATGGAAATAACCTCACCAAAGTGAGGGGATGGTCCCTCATAGGATTCCAAGCCGAAATACTTGGAACTTCCTTCCTCCACTAGCTATACTGTTGGAATGTGCAATTCGTTGAGGAACTATTGCTACATGGAGGTGTAGAATGATGGCATGATGCCGAATTTCACACTAATGCTCCTAGAAGACTGAAATAGAAGAAAAAAGTGAAGGGATGATCCCTCCACCGGTTTCTTAGCTGAAATGATAAGAACTACCTTCCTCCTCTCAAACCCTCAAGAAAGAATGTGTAATTCCTGAATATGTATTTGTTGAAGAGAGGGGTTGAATGTGGCACAAATTCCAGATGATGAATAGATTCTAAAAGAAACCTTTCCAAAGTAGGCACTCGAAGTCCCCCATGAATAAGGGTGGTATTCCAAATGGCATGCAAAGAAATTTCGAACGACAATACAATATCAAATTCTAGAATGCCTTCTATGTCTGCCTTCACCTCCCTTTTATGATTTATGAGCCTCCCTTAGCCTTGGCCCACCTCATTACTACACTACACATGTGGCCACTAGCCTCCATGAAGATTGTGATGTCTCCCCATTATCTCCATGATTTCTAAATTTAATCTCCACTCCCTCTATCCTATGTGCATTTAATGCACCACTTCCTCCATCACTGCATAATTATTTCCCTATGATCTTACTTTTATTCCTCCACTATCTCCATCATCTTCCTCATTATTTTTCTATGATATCCACTCTTCCTTGATTAAATAACTGCTCCAATACTCCAAAATGTTGATCCACTATCTAACTAACCCACATTCACACAACAAAAGTTGATTTTATTCATCAATGGGGTTTATGGGTCCCTCCACCCTTTTATTTACTTAACTAATTAAGAAAAGTAAGAACTCTAATATTCCAATTAACTGAAGGAAAATTTGTAATATTACAGTCCTCCCCGCAAAAATGTTGCTTGTCCTCAAGCAACTACAAAAGTAGATGCTGCAGAAATCCATCTCCCTCCCAAGTGGCATCTTCATATGGAAGGTATCCCCAGATGATCCAATGTGTTATGAATGCCCAACTCCATATCTGCCTCTTTAGAATTTCTAGAATGGCCTCCAACTGTGTAGTTAGATGCCTCTCCTCATCAATGGATCCCCAAGTGGAATTGATTTTTTGTCCAAGAGCCTCCTCTCTGCATGTGATATATGAAGTGGAGTGGTCTCTTCCCCAAGTGGAAAGTCCCAACTCATGAAATATATCTCCAACCCATGCTATATGCAGTATGATGTACCTCTCCATGCTTTCATCATTGGCCCTATTGACCCTGCTTGCTCTAAGAAACATCTCAACACTGTCAAAAATAGGAAATAGAGACATATGGTTTGGCATGTGAAATTTCAAACCATACTCTCCCAATAACAACCACCATAGGAATGCCTCTTGCCGCCATATCATACCATCATCATACTAAGTATGGTAGCCATAATCTCTTAAGTGAAGCTACTGCAACAATGCCTCTTGCTACCACACCACCTCATTGTCATACCAATTATGGTGGCCATACTCTCCTAACATAAGCTAATGCATTAAGGCCTCTTGTTTCCATCCTACATCATCATCATGCAAGATATGGGAGAATGTCAACCCATACTCTCCCAAGATTAACCAAAGTAGAAATAACTCTTGTTTCCCCCTCACATCATCATAATGCAAATCATGGAGCAACAATATACTAATTGACATGAAGAATGTCACATTAGACCAACATAACCAAGATCCTTGTTGTAACATCATGTGAGTTCCATGCAATGTCCCAAACAATGATACATCCATTGACATATGATATGTCATGTGATGGCCAAACTCTCTTAAGGGTAACCAGCACAACTATGCCTCCTGCTGCTGCATCACACCAGTAATATGCAAGGCATGGATCATACAAATATGAAATGTTGGGTGGTAACCATACTCACCCAAAAGCAACCAGTGCAGACATGCTTCATGTTGCCCCGTATCATAGGTCTAGAAGTAGCCTTTCAACCACTTTCTCATCATCCTCATCCATCCATCCAACTATGGGTGATGACTCCTATCATGCTCCAGTTTGGTATCCACCCAGTGGAGAATACCATCCTCCCTGATCTGATGAAAATCTTTGCACTCCATGATATGTTGAAGTGCATCCTCCTTGAGATCTCTCCATGAGAACCTATCATCTATGGCTCGACAGAACTCATGAGGTTCTGAGTATGTTGTAGTAAAAAGCGTCTCTTTGAGCTGTGTGATTCTCACCAAGAAGGATCTATCATAATAATGGAAGATGTTTTCCATCACAAGATGTTTATCATCAAACATCTGCCCATCCAATGATTCATAAGTGACACAGTCATTGGAATGCTCCAAGAATAATTGACCCCCCAACTCATCTCTTATCCTCAGTGACAACGCTATTGATCTCCATGATGGTGCATATGTTGTCTCATGGGAATACACAATGTTGAACTCATAGTCCTGCATTGTACAGATTAGGACTATGCTCATCCTATCCTAGGAAATTCCGCACTTCAACACCAAGTGTTGTGTGCAACTCAACAATGTAAAAATGGGATGTCTAGACATATCCTCCTTGAAAAAGTCAAGGGTCTTCTGTGCAGTGATAGCTTGCTGCTCCAAATCAGCAAAGTGCTCTAATCATTGGTTATGCAATTGCCCTAATGACATGACCTCATAAATCTCAAGCTGAGGTGCTGAAATAATATGAGATCAAAATTTTTGAAAACCTTGGATCAGCTAAAACTTGGGAACATCCTGCAAAGCCACAAGAGTTCCTCTAACTAGTGTAATGGCTTATCCAACTGCTGGTGATGGTGACGACTGCTCCACTACTACTGCACCACCACTAGTATCTTCCTCCTCTTCTTCATGCATCTCTTGAATCATGGATGGGACTCTCAATGTCAAGGGCTCAAGACCATCCTGCAAATATGCAAGTGCTCTTTCTCCTGATGCAAGTACTTCTGCAGTTGGTGGTGGTGGTAGGTGCTCCTTTTCCGTAGTGATAATACTGGCATCTCCATTTTTCTACTCATGTGCTCCCTCATCAATATTGGAAAATATCTCAACAAGAATTACCTCTGGTTTTCTTCTATCAAACTTATTTACTAGCCTTTGAGTGAAGTCTGCATAAGCAGTCACTCTTGCATGTTTCATATGGCTGAACCACCAATCCTTTTCTTCACCCTCAAGGTGCAGCACTCCAATCTCAACAACCTCTCTTTCCACTACTAGGTGTAGCTGGAAGAAATCATCTAACTCCTTCATCCAAGATTTTCCTAGTCTTGTCGATGACCCATCAAATGTAGGCAAGAAGAATCTATTTTGTATGTGGCCTCTTCTTCTATTGTTGTTGCGGGGTCTCAGGTTTTCTTTGATCTACCAAAACTATTGGAGAGTCAGATTCTCTTTGAATTCTCTCGATTGATATTTTTACTCTACAAAATAATTACTTAGAGTCTCATGCTCCAAGTATCCTCCATATCCATTCCATTCATCTCCTTCTGCAAGGAAAATGGACATATAAGAGTGTTTTGGAGCTCTTTACATTGCCGGTTATTTATTCTATTCCTAGGAATTACTTGGACCTTCCTCATTCTAAAACCTTATTGAGGTTCCTTTTTTCCTCTCCCTTCTCATTTCTTTAACCTCCTTGGAGAGATCCTGCATGGATCTAAAGAGAAGTGTGGACAAACTTAGTCCCTCCTTCATTGTAGATCTCTACTTCCTACTTTTTCTTCTCATGTCATGAAATGTATTGCACGCAAGATGAGCCAAATATCATGCTCTGTACCATTGTAATATTCCAAAATGGAAAATACGGGAATATAGAACATCTACAACATTCCAAATTAAGAAAAACAAGGATATAACACTAAAAACTGGAAAATGATGGAAATATGTTGCAACTAGAAATTATATTAAGACATAATAACCATGAGCAGAAACAACTAAGTCATATCATTATAAACAACAATGAATATAAAGTACACAGTGCTCCAAAGAAGATGCACTCAAGCCAACAAGAAGTGGCTTAAATAACTCTAAATCCCAGCACTGGAAATGGTGTTGTTACTATTGCTACTGCAGTTGGAAACTACTGATGCTAGGAAGAAGAACCATGTGCGGGAGGCTGCTGAAGTTCTCAGAAATATCTGGGATTTTAACCACGGAATCAACTCGAAAAACTCTGTAAAAAATAGAAATGGTTTGGCCAGATTTTGACTTTGGATTTTTGGCCCTTTTTAAGTTGCCAACTACACCCATGTTGGCTGACTTACGCACTCCTCCTAGATAACTGCAGAGATGGGGATGAAATAATTATATAAATACTGCAATCACATCAAATTAGCTCAATGCATGAAGGGTTGGGCCCTTCTCCTGATTCCCAAGCTAGAAACTTGAGATCTAGCTCCTCCTTCCTCCTCTCAAGATGCAGTTGCTAAATACATAAACCATGGAATTGACCTCGCTGTCAAGAGGGCTTCTCAAGCAGTAGCCTGTTGCTAGGTGATAGAATATAGCTAAAAAATGATGGAAATAACCTCACCAAAGTGAGGGGATGGTCCTCACAAGATTCCAAGCTGAAATACTTGGAAACTCCTTCCTCCATTAGATTTACACTACTGGACTGTGCCATTCTTGGAGGAATTGTTGCTGGATGGAAGTGTAGAATGATGGCATGATGTCAGATGTCACACTAATTCTCCTGGAAGACTAAAATACAAGCATGAAGTGAAAGGATGATCCCTCCACCAGTTTCTTAGCTAAAATGCTAAGAACTACCTTCCTCCTCTCAAACCCTCAAGCAAGAATGCGTAATTCCTAAATTTGTATGTGTTGAAGAGAGGGGATGAATGTGGCACCAATGCCAGATGATGAATAGATGCTCAAAGAAACCTTTATAGAGTAGGAACTTGAATTCCCCCATGGATAAGGGTGGGATTCCAGCTCGGGAACACCCGTTTGTTAAACAACACTTCAAACATAGCTAAACAATTGAAGTGTGCAAAGAAATGTCAAACGACAATATAATATCAAATTCCAGAATGCCTTCTATGGATGCCTTCGACTCCCTTTTACGCTTTGTGAGTGACCCCTAGCCTTGGACCACCTCATTACCACAATGCACATGTGGCCACTAGCCTCCATCAAGACTGTGATGTCTCCCTATGATCTCCATCATTTCTGCATTTAATCTCTACTACCTCCATCAAGTGTGGATTTAATGCACCAGTTCCTTCATCACGACATCATTATTTCCCTATGATCTTATTTTTATTCCTCCACTATCTCCATAATATTCCTCATTATTTTTATATGATATCCACTGTTCCTTCATTAAATAGCTTCTCCACTACTCCAAAATGTTGATCCACTATCTAACTAACCCACATTCACACAACAAAAGTGGATTTTATTCATCAATGGGGTTTATGGGTCCCTTCACCCTTTTATTTACTTAACTAATTAATAAAATTAAGAGCTCTAATATTCCAATTAACTGAAGGAAAATTTGGAATATTACATTTGCCTTGTCAGCTTCAGACTGGACATGAGCCAAATATCCTTGAGTAGCCGCAATTTGCATGGCTACATCATTGGGACATAGAGGTTGGAATCACTTGCCCACCTAAAATGGGTTGTGGCTAGTTGAAATATTGAGAGCCCGGTTATAGCTTTGTTGTACATAGGGTATAATATCATCCCATGTTCGTGAATTCTTTGAATTATACATGCACAAAATATGCATGATGATCTTGTTGACGACCTCTTTTTGGCTATCAGTTTGGGGATGGAAAGTTGTGGGCTTGGTGAGCTTGGTGTCTAGCATCAACCAAAGGTTGGAATAAAACGTATTGACGAACCTACTATCCCGATATGAGATGATATATTGTGGGATCCCAAAGTGTACCCACACACGTTCAAATAAGAGTTTAGCAATGTCTTCTGCTATGATATTTTTTTTGCAAGTCGTCATAATGGCCATCTTCGAGAATCTGTCGATGACCACAAAAACATAGTCATTTCCATGCTAAGAAGAAGGAAGGCCCATCATGTAATCCATGGAGATGGATTCCCAAGGTCAAATAGGGGTAGGCAACAGAGTATAAAGGCCTTGCTTCATGATGGTCAGTTTGGCAATGGCGCAAGCAGTGCAGAGCTTGATGTACTTCCTGAAATCTTGTCGAAGGTTCAACCAATAGATATACTTCTGCAGTACTAGCAGTGTTTTCTCGACCCCGAAATTTTCAGCGACCTGACTATAGTGCACTTCCCAAATCATCTTGGCATGCTCGCTTGAAGGAACAGAAAGGTGTCCCAGGTGACATAGCAGGGCATCTTGGAGATGAAAGTATGGAACTTTCTTACCCTACAATATCATCTTGTATGTGTGGTTGAATTATGGATGAATTTTGTAGATAAGTGCCAAATCGGAAGTATCTTGCCCATAAGAGTTTAACAAAATGGTTATCACCATGTTCGGTGGTTGGTTGAGGTCGTCTGCAACATTATTGGTGCTGCCCTTCTTGTAATTGGTGTTCAAATGAAATTTTTGAATGTATGTGGACTGTTGGCTCCCTGTGATTTGCAAGAGTGGCAAGAACTAACACTACAGGGGCCATATCAGAACCACTTTGGAATCCTAGGACCTAGCCTTCCTAGATTTAGAGAGGGATCTCCATATAAAGGTGTTTTCAATTGATATATCTTTGTGCTCTTTGTTTAATATTTTAGGCTAGTTATGAAGTTCTACAGACTTATTTGTTTTTGGTTGGATTAATTGATAGATTGGAGGATCAATGGTGTAACTGATTGAGGGAATGTTTCAGCTGAACAAATAGATTGTGAGAAAACATCAATCCATTGGGCTATGAAGTCATAAAATGATTTAATTTTTCATCAACTCTGCAAGGGTATTCATGGGGAAAGCTAACTATATCAAATGGATTCTTTAGATTAGGTTGTGATATGAAACAATAATAAGTTGTGAAGGCAGCAAAGCTATAGTCAATTAAGAATCTTCTAGCTCTACTTAGACAAGAAAAGCCTTTTAAGGTAACTATTTGGAGCAAACCAAAGGATAGGGAAAACCATAGACTTCTTTGGACAAAACTTTAGTAAGCAACCTTTCAGACAATAATCCAACAATCAAAAGACTACTTTCAGATAAAGAAAACATATAAGAAAATAGTAAGAGCAGCCTAAGATCAAACAAAAATAATCTAATCTTCTTTTGACGTAACTCTCAAAAGACTCTTCAAAGCAACATTTCAAGGCAGACCAAAGGGCAAGGCATACCATAAACCTCTCTGGTTTTAGACTTTAATACTTGTACTTTAAAGAAAGGTCTTAAAAACAATATCTCAAGTCCTACTCAAAGGAACATGGGTTCACCATAATTTCCTTGGTTTCACTCTATTGAATCATTCCTAAGACAACAAGCTAGATATAACTAGAAGGAAATTAAGGATCTTCCAATCAAACCTTGCAGAATAAAACACAAATATAAAGAATACAGATAGAGATAGGGTGGTAAAACAACAAATCCTAATCTAAAACTTTTGTTTCTTTACTAGAGAAAGATGGACATAATGGAAAACATAAGGAGAAACAATAACAATTTAGGAAAACTTCACCATTGAGATAGCTCAAGGATCTTGTGAACATGCGTTATTATTGATGATAAAACTATTTATAGTACTTCAGGTACAATAGCTATTTGCAACTCAGAGCTTTCTTTAGTTCAGTCTAGCATTCCTCAACTAGCTTAGCAGCAGAAATTAGTCCAGTAACCAACATTTGAAATGAGGCTCATATGAAATATTTATATGCAAAATGAGGAGGTGCTGCCAAACTAAGGTGTTTAGATGTTATTTATTATAGATTTAATGTCTTTTTGACCTTTGAAACCATGCAAGGCCCAAGGAAAAAAATCTGAAAGAGTTACTCTGAAATAATAACTTCTGTCTTAACTTCTGAGTTATTTTAGTTGAAATATTTGACTTTAAAGACTTTGTAATAAATTTTTAATAATTGTTGAGCTGCTTTAAAATATCTCTGACTATGCAATAACTACCTAATGCCTTTATGGAAAGGAATGATGCTGTAGGTGGCAAATTTATGTTTAGAGAAGTAATTGCTTCTTTGCTGAGTTATTCGAAGCTGTCTTTGGGTTATCTGTCTTTGTTTTAATCATAAAAATTCTGTATTAGGCCTCTGATCTCTAATTTTTCTCTTATAACCTATCTTTATCCTTTATTATGCTTTCATAACTGTTTTGTTCATTTATCCTTGGTATTTAAGACTTTTACTTTTGTCTTTAATCACTGTCTTTAAGGGTTAATCCTCTGTGTTTATCTTGTGATGGAGGATTAGTCCTTAATCCTCCTGTTCTTTGTTTCTTCATTGCTTCCCCTAACTATGATTTTCTATGTGTGGGGAGGGTTTCTTCATTGTGTTGGAGGGTCATTGATTGACCGATGATCATGATTCATCATCAATCAAAACCCTGAGAAAAATCTCTCTGATCCTCATAATTTGTTTTTAAGATCCCTGAGTCATCACCAAGGGGTTTTATTCAACAAATAGTAATGGGAGGGCATATAGCCTATTTCTGCCATTAAAAACCTACAAAAACATAAAAAAATGTTAATTTAAAACTTGCGGGAGTGGAAAAATGCATTTTTTGGGGTTTCTGAGGCATCGGGGGCGATTTGTAGAGGAAGAGAGGGTGCAGAGGGAAGGTTCTGTAGGCAGAACCATGGGAAAATAAAACAGAGGGGAAGAAATTTGAATTTTGGCACGGAGCTGAAAGGCGGTTTTGGAAAACCACAACGATTTATCGCGTAGGTGAAAGGAGGTAAGTGGAATTGGCTCGAGGCTACACGATTCCATTTATCATTTGCTGTGTGGCAGGGAAAAACTGATTTTATCACGCGGGTTAGGGGTATTAATGCTCAGCACCGATTTCCACGCGATATGGGATCCGAGCCATTAGATCTCCAAGGATGAGATTAATGGTGCGAAGGGTTTCAGGACTAGGGCACAGGTCTGGGGTGGAGTGGAAGGTGGGGCCCGACTTGGTGACGTATGCAGGTTTGTCGGGTAGTGCGGGGCCGATTTAACATGGGATAAGGGGAGGAGAGGTGATGACCATTGGATTTGGTTCAGGGATTTAAATCAACGGTGGATGTAGCTCGTAAAAATTAAGAGGCGAGGTAAGGAAATGGGGGGCCCGCTTTTAATTTTTCAAAGGTTAAGGTGGATTTATAAGGTTGCGAGGGTGTTTAACAAAGCGAAATGGGCAGAGGGGTAAAAATAGGGAAAGGGCTTAGAAATAGGCGGAGGGAAGAGGTCTTATGAGGAGTGAAGGGGTTAGGGCTTAAGCGAAGAGGGGCTTAAGGCCTATTTCACAAAAAGGGCGGGTATATTTATAAAAACAGAGTTCTTATAAGTTTTTAAAGGGTCCAATAGGCTAAAGGGTTAGACTAAAACAATGTAAAAAGGATTTTTACATTCTTTTAAGGGTTTTTAGAAGAAAATGGTGAATGAGGGAGGATTTTTAGGGGTTTTTAGAGGGGAATAAAGGGGAATGAATGAGGGTGTCAGTGGATTGATGAATGAGGCTAGTGAGCCCATAAAATGGAGTCTTCTTAGAGCAGCAGGGTGAAATTTTGAGAAGGAAAAGATGAAGTATTTTAATGAAACAGTGAAGCTTAGGATGATGAAGGTAGTAATATTTCTAGAACACACATTGTTTCTCAAATATCGTTTCTAGAAATCCAAAATCATCATTTAGTCATATTTTGATATCAGGAAAAATTATAAATGGCTAACATGGACCACTTATGATGTTGATCATTCTGCAACTTCCCTTGTGTCTGTATCAACTGCAGGGGTCGGTGGTATGTGTGGATGACCGTTTCCTTCCCCAAAATGTAATGCTTCCTTTCCTGACAAGCCTGCACAATGGAATACATCTCTTTGTCATAAGTGGGATACTTCCAGATTGTGTCCGAAAGTGTCTCACTATGATATGCTACTCGATGCCCCTGTTGAGTAAGAACTTCCCCAATAGCATAGTCAGAAGCATCTATCTTGATCTCAAATGGTTTTTGGAAGTATTTTAATGTGAGCACTAGTGTAGAACAAAGGTGATGTTTCAACTATGAGAAAGACTTCTATTGTGATTCAAACCAAAATTAATTTTTTTTCTCCTCCCTTGGTGACTTGACTCAAAGGCCAAGCGATATGAGATAATCCCAATATGAACCCGAGGTAGACATTGGCAAGACCCAGAAATTTGTGGAGCTCTGTTAGAGTGGTTGGGGCTGGCCAATCCTCAACAACTTGGATCTTGGCTGGTTCCACATGTACCCCCCACTCATCAACAATGTATCCTAGATATTGAACCTAGGTCATTCCAAAAGTTCACTTCTCCAAATTGGCACACAAGTTGTGTTGTCGAAGTGTTTGGAGGACCCGTTGGATGTGGTGGATGTGATTTTCCCAAGTCTGCCTAAATATGAGGATTTCATCCAAGTGCAACACTACAAATGAGTTGGTGACTTTCTGCAAGATGTCATCCATAAACCTCTTGAAAGTTGCGGGAGAATTCCTAAATGAAAAATCAATGACCAACCATTCAAAAAGGCCCTCCTTGGCTTTGAAGGTAGGCTTCCACAAATCAGAGGGTTCAATTGGTACCTATTAGTCATCAGTATTTTTCACTTGTTGGTGATGACTAGTTGTAACAGCCAAGTTTTTTAGTAGCTGATCTAAAATTTGTCAGATTTTCCAGCTGGAAAACACCCATAAATTTTTTTTCCCCTCTTTCTTTTTAGTCCGCCCATGATGAGATTAAACCTCATTATCAACTCCTACCTAGCCTCAGCCAAACTAGTCTGCCCATAAGCTCTAAATAAAAAATCCAAATCTGTCCAAAATATCTCCCCTACGTTAGGAAGTGGCGCTTTTAGGCATTTCTCCCTTGTCAAACTATCCTAAAGCCAAAGAACCTCCATCTGCTATAAACCACTCATGACAGGCCTTCCTATTCTGCAAACAAAGTTGGTTACAGCCATAGGTCGCGCCACTAATACACCCTCAAGTCTCAGCAATACATGGACCATAAGTCAAACTGATTCTAGGTGTTTTTGCTGTATTTTAAATAGATCTTTCAAGGACAGAGGCATACTAGCATCCTAGAAGACAATATTTGGCTCCACATGAGAAGACAGTTGCTTCTCAATGTGACCTTGAGCCTAGGATACAGCTACAGAGCAAAGAGTTTTTCATTAAGCTCTTGCGATCACATTCAAAGCCTGAAAGGACAGTAAAAGGAAAAATAGCACTGTCACAGGGCTGATAATATAACATGACTGAAAAACCTCCTTCATCTATAAGCAGAGGTTTTTTGAAGACTGAAGAACCTCCTTCATTTACAAGCAGAGGTTTGAAAGCGCCTCCTTCCTCTATAAGATGAGGGCAGATGGAAAAAGTTTGATTCTAAGAGATGCAATGACTGTGAGACAAATTTTGGTTACAGTGAGAGAGAAACTAAAGGCTTCTACATTAAAATGATGATTAAAGGCAGAGGTGAAGTAGTAAACTTTAAATATTTGTTTTCATAAGCCCCATTATTCCTAAGTTATAATATAAAGCAAATAAGTTGATCATCAATGGAGAAATATTATTGATCAGATGTCAAAGGAGTCCAGTCTTAGTCTCTAACTAGTTTCTTCCATCATGTATAAGGGAAACCAATAACAGTTTGATTCATCAAAACATTCTGCATTTGATTGAGACAGAGGTTGAAAGAACATCAGGCATTTTTTCAGGAGAGGCCTCCTTCATTCATAAGTAGAGGGCCAGGGTAGTGACTGATTTTAGGATTTTCACTTACTGAAAGAAAAATTGTAAACACAATAGGATATAGTTGAAACAGAGAAATGATGTAAAGGAAAAAGAAGGAAAGCAAGGGTACCACTATAATCCATGAGTTAAACTTGTCTCTTATCAAGGTTTCTTTCAAAAGTAGTTTGGAGCCCAAATAACACAAATTTGCTGTTGGTTGAGAGATAGGTCATGACACAGGCCAAAGGACATGATAATTTGTGTTTCAAAAGGCCCTGTTTTTCCTGTTCATGAAAATTTCCTTTTAGATATACATCATAGTGGACAGAAGGCAACTTGAGCTCAGTTCCCAAAGAAGCAGTGCAACTGAACACATAGGTTCATAAATGTGCAACAAAGATCATGGCATGTTTTTCAGGTCCTAGAACCCAATAAAAGCAATATATCCATGCCACTGTTACAAAGGAAGGCAATTCCTTATGAAAAAGGGTCGAAGGCACCTCACTGTTGCATTCCAAGTGAAAGGAGAGTTTTAAAAGAAACCCCCTTTTAGTGGACAGAGGATGGGAAAGCATGAGTAACTGCAACTGATTTTTTGCACCCACAGTCAGAAGAGGAACTTAAAGGACACCTAACAGTCAAATAATTTTCACAGTAGGGCATCATTACCTCCAAAGCATCTAGAGCAGACACTATTAGTTTAAGGTTCAAAAGGGTAAATCTACCTCCTTGAAAAATGGCAAAGGATGCTTCATCAAACATTGGTGTATTGTTGAGTGGATTCTCCATGTTGAAAATATCACTAAAGGATCAGCAGTGGCAGAGGTTACTTTCCAATTATGTAAAAACAATGAACAAAGTTAACCCTTGGAATGATTTTATTATGAGAAGAAAGAGTCATAGCTATTGCAACTTTGAAATTAGTCCGCACAGACCTTTTACCAACACTTTTCAAATGTGGACCCTTCATAACACGTTCAAAATCATTTTGTTTTCCTTTCAAATGAACAAGGCAGTGGTTTAAAAAGAAAATTCTTCCAAACCCTCTCAAGCCAAACTCAAAGGTATTTTGGCTTTTCGCTTTCAAAGAGGTTAAGGACCGTTGCCAATTCATTTTGCAAACTCCAAAGCACGAGCAAAAACTTCCATTTATTGATCACTGGACTGGAGAAAGAAGTTTGAACGAATTTCACAAATTTTTATGGCTTATTGACCGTGTAGCGTGCCTGTACAACTGCGCGGCACGTTTAGGAACAGTTTTTCAACGGGAATACAAGGCCGCACAGCGTGCTTGTAGGAGCGCGCGGCGCGCCTGTAGGCGTTGGTCCTGTCGGCCCGACAGGTGACCCGACAGCCTTTTTTGCAAGGCACTCTCTCATTCAAACGCGTCGCGCTTATTTCAAGCCATTAAAACACCTCCAAAGGGTTTTCAAAGACGCTCAAACCCTCTGCCAAATCTTTCCATCAAAGTCTTGAGGTACTCCAAGTGCCTCCTTGACATTTTCGAATTTCTAAAGGGTGTTAAGTGCTGTGTGTTTTCAAAAGTCTAAATGTTGGTGAAAAGGGGAAAGTCTTCGTAGAAATTTCAAAGTGATTCGATTAGAACCTATTATCGAAGTCTGTCACAGTGGAAAATGGTGGGATATTTATTCAATTTTAAAGAACTCTAGAGCTACCCTCAAAAGACAGTGACAAACCATGAACCCTGTAAACTATATGTGATGGAGAAAACAATGCTTGGGAGGTTTGATTTTTTGTTAAAAACTCAAGAGTTGATGTAGTTTGTGATTGACCAGCAGTGAGCATAGCAGAATGATAGGTTCCTATTGATGATTCAAAACCTCACAAACTGCCCTCAAACAATATTGAAAGGTGAAGCACCATTTGAAAGGAGAAACACAGGGCTTTAAAAGGTGAAATAGTGGGTCTATTTTCAAATCACAGTGATCATTGTATGAGCGTTTTTGTCCTTCCAAGGGTCTCCTCTTTGTGTTAAAAAGGGAAAAAACAGTGTTTTCTCTTTCATTCCATGAAGCAGAGTCAGTAAGTGAAGCTACCATTGCATTTGGAGGTGATATCAAACTTTGTGTAAAGAACAGTGAATACAAGGGCAGTGTTTTGGTTAAGAGGAGTTTTTTTTGTTTAACTCCTACAGGTCTTTTATGCTCATATCAAAAACACCAAAATCCTGTGACCTTGTTCAAACACAGAAAATCATTTTGACTGTGTATACATTATGTTTGACTGAGCACTTATCATTATAAATATTGATTGTTTTGACATGAAAACAGCAGAAAGGACAGTGTTTTGAAGGAGCAGAGACCTAATAACAGAGAAAGCATCTCACACAGCATTTGAAACAAATTATGCCTTATCAAACAGTGATTGATAGCTGAGACAGAGTTGTGTTGAAAAGACATTTCAAATTTTTTTTGAGGAATTTTGGTTTTGTAGAAGCACATCCAAGACAAGATGCTTCCCAGGCAAGATAGCAGTAGTGGATTGCACAAGAGGTATGAGCCTATTTCCACCGAAGAAGTGAATGCCCACCCATCGGTATTGTTCAATTTACATGAGGTCGGATGCTTAGATTTTTGCCAAAGGCTGCAAGAAGTGAAAATTTTTTCTCCCCTGACACACCTTTGCGCTTTGAGGTTCAGAGACAAAAATTTCCAGTTGGCGGACCTTGACTTCAAGTTCTCCCTAAGATCCATCTCCAAGGCCACTAAAATGCCCTATATTGGCGAGAAATGGTTTAAACAACGCCATTTGGACTTAGATGATTACAAACCCTTCCTCAAGCTTGAACACAGAGATGCTTGTCCTGCTATTTTCCCTTTCTCATACCTTTTAGCCAGCTACGCCCCCCTCATGAATATTATCATGAAGTACTTTACTTGTGAGGGAAGATTCTCTCAAATTTATGCATATCACATTCGACTGCTCATGCATTTCACAAGGACCAAGCAACTAAATCTTCCTTTCTTCTTGCACGAGAGAATTGAGAAAATGGCCTCCACTATCCAGAAGAGGCCTCCCTCACAGCAAATAGCCTGTCTGTTCCATCACTCCCTCATCAAAATCATCATTCTCCATCAGCTTGAAAAGAGAAAGGTCTCTTGGGATGTTTTCATTGCTCATCCTGATTTCTCCACTGTCCCTCCAGTCCATACATCCCCTACATCTCCTACTCATCGCCCCTCTCCTTCCTCTAGCAGGCCTACTCCTAAAAAGCTCAATTTTACTACAGAACAAACAAAGGAACATGAAGAAGGAGAAGGAGGTGACTAGCAAGAGGAAAAAAGTGTTGAACAACAGCATGACAGTGATGAGGGTGAGCAGCATGACAGTGATGAGGGTGAGCAGCAGATTCATGATGAGGGTGAGTAGCCTTATGATGAAGGGCAGCAGCTTGAAAAGAAAACAGATGATGAGGCTGAACAACAGCCTTATGGGGACACGCAGCAACATCATAGTGGTCATGAACAGCAGCATGAGGAAGAGGAAGAAAGTGCTAAAGAACAGCAAGGATAGGAAAGGGATGAATAGGGGTAGCATAAAGAGGACACACAGCAGTCCTACGAGACAGAACAACAGCATGGAGATGATGAAAAAGGGCATGACAGTGATGAACAAAGGCAACCTCCTCAAGAAGAACAAAACCCTCCTCAAGAAGAACATCAAACTCAAAGGGATGACAAGCAAGATGACAAAGGTGAAGGGGTCATACCCTCTTCTCCTAAAAGGGTCAAGCCCCGGACAACAAAGAAGAGAATGCCTAGATTGGTCACTCCAAATGTGACAAGGGCTCTCTGAAGTAAAGGGAAATTTCCAAAGAAACCTATCATTGATTTGCCTAGGAGGAAGAGCACTAGAATAGCCACCCAAAGCAAAGGGAAGGGCAAGGTAGAAGGAAGTCATGAACACGAGGGTGCATTCGATATCATCCCGATCCAAAGCGATGATAGTGATAATGAGGCCCATATTCTAGAAAACCTTTTGATCCATAGGGAAGGCAAAATTGATGCATTGAAGGATGATCTTCATAGGGCAAGGAATTTCAATCAATTTCTAGTAATCCAAAATAGGCAAATGAGTGTCCATATGGTTGTTTATGAGACACGGGCGACTAAGTACAAGAAGGAGGCCTCCAAAGCCCAAGCAAGGTTGGAAGAGCTCATGGGCGAATTTGATGAAAGTGAAGGTGATGATCAACCTAAGTGAAAGAGGCCTAGAACCATGGGGCTTAAAAGGGCCCTTGAAAAGAAAAAAGAAGAGGAAAATGCCCTTCTCCAATCCACTCCTCTCACTACATTGTTTGAATAGGAGATAGAAAACAATAATGAGGCATGGCTTGAGAGAGTCAATAACCATTTAGAGAAAAATTTGGAGATGGAAAATAGGGATCTAGACCTTCAAAGGAGAATGACGAAGCATTACAAAAAGTTAAATCAGTTTGCCCAGCGCAAGTTAAAGGCTGCTCAAGACAAGCTAAAGGAGGTTAAAGGGAAGCGCCGGGCACGGAAAGTGAGAAAGGACACATTAGGACTTTAGATTTTGGCCTCTGCTTCGCATCATGTTGCTGAGAACCCTTGAGGGTCATGCTCACCAATTTTGAGCGATTTTCGACACATTTTGGTTTTTTGGCAGTTTTGAGTTTTTGGCCAAAACTCATGGGCTTCTCCATTTCAGTTTGGGGGATCGTCAATGGAGGAGAATGGTATCATTGGATGCCATAATTTTAGGAGCACACACTCAGCTATTTTAAGGACATTTGAAGATCATTCACTCCTCCGAAATAGCGAAAAACGCTCACTTTTTCTACACTCTGCCCGCTCTATCAACAAACTTTATTTTCTGGTTTTTTTACACATAGTCCTATTTTTGGAGGACTTCTAGGCATTAGATTGGGAAAATTCTAGTTCCTCCAGAAAGTAGACACACACATCTTTCCAACGAGCTATCATAAGCCTCGTTTTGACATTGGGAAGGCTGCCAAAATTTTCCGGCAAGTTAGGGGACCTTTTGCTGATATAATTTTTGAGTATTTTTGTAAAATTTGAACCTTTAAAAACTGTTTTTTCCTCATGTGCGTTTAGCTATTTTTGCACATGAGAAGTTATGAAAAGTCAATTTAATTCCCTCTTTTAGCATTTTTTAGATATTTTATGAGATATTTTGTGCCTTGGGATTTTCAAAGCCTCAAGGACAAGTTTAGATATTTTGAATAGGCCAATGAGAGTGCAAATTGAACTAAGAGGTTTTCCTCACTTGAGCGTATATATTCCAAAGGCTTTCATTGTAAACAAGGCTGAAATTGATGATAGAAGCAATATATGGTCATATAAGCTTTGGAAGAAATACTTGTCTCATGCTCCTGGATAGTCTCTTGGATGTTCTTGGATGATGAAAGAGGATTGTTGTTGGATTCCATGACTTGGTAGAATGGTATAGTGTCTCTTTCTTCGTTTTGTTTTCTAGTTTTCATTCAGGAATCCATGTTTCTTGCTTGCTATAGATCAGTAGAGAACAAATTTGAGACATGCCCTTGGAGGCACCTCAAATTTCCTGTTTCTTCATAGCTTCCATGTTTTCTTCTTCCTTAGTCACATTAAAGAATTCTTGATTGCTCTTTAATAACTTAAGGATATTGTTGCTTATTTCATTCATGGTTTTATGCATGTTAAGTATGATTTACGGTACGCCCTTCTTACTAATGCCTAGCCATAGCTCCATCCATGAAATTTCTCTTTGACTGATTAGATTGTCATTTGTTGAACCAGGGAAGTCTTGTTTCAATCTTGCCCTTTTCCTAAGACTATGTAATATTGTTTTCAAAGTGCCCAATAACTTGAAGTACTGTGTTTAGGCATTCTGACATAGTGTTTTGAGTTGTTTGTCTCTCTTAAGTGTATTTCCCTAAAGTCTGATAGCCATTTCCCAAAGTTAGAGGGTGATATATCTCTATGCATGGCTTGAATGTTTATTTCTATGTATTGATTAGCTTATAGTTACATTTCTCATGATTAATGGTTTGCCCTACCATGTTTATGTCAGCTATTAAACTAGTTATGCTTGAAATCCCTTGTTGTTCCCAAAATTGATGTCCATTTTGTTCCATTTTTCCTAAAGATCCTTTATACCTCGAATCAAATTGGCCCTTCAACAGCCTTGTATCACCATCTGATAGATTTCTTGACCTTTTCAACCCAATAGCCCAGTTGATATGACATCTGTTTACCTATCCTATATCTTTGATCAGTTTCATCCCTCACAACCTAAAAAAACCAAAACCAAAAAACCTACTTCATAACTAACCTAAAATCAAAACACAATAAGCAAACACATAGATATCCCTTACACAAATAGAGAGAGCCCTCTCTGAGTCTAGGAAGGCTAGGTCCTTGGACTCCAAATATTGGTTTGATGTTACACTGTCATTTGGCTTGCCAATTAGCCAAATCACGGGACCCTAACATAATGGCGATCACGGTGAGACTTATTAAGTACATGACAGTCTAGCAAACTCTTATAGACTTCTTAGTCCTTCAACATTTAACTTAGACCATCAACCTTTAGAATCATTTAGAGTAAACTCTCTATTTCACCATCGTAGCAAAGTGATGAATCAGGTTTATAACACTCTTACATACTAGGCTACACATAAAAAAAACTCATAAAAACCCAAAACATTCCCAGATTGGCTTTTCCTTAGTTACTGGTGGTGGACCATAGCTAAATCTTTTCAAAAAACAACCAAGTTCCACCTGGCGACCCCAATAGCCTCCAGTAGGCCTAAAAACTCCATAAAATACCAAAAAATTCATAAACCATACCTTTCTGCTAAGTCATCCTTCCAAAAAAATGAAGCTTAGGATGGAAACTTTGTAATCAGTGACAAACTAAGTATAACTTAGCGATTCGGAAAACCTCACCTAAACATAGGAGATAAGCAGAAACCTTCTTTCCAAGAGAACCATTAGCTTGACCATACAACCTAGAAAACTATTGAAACCAAGTGAATCACTCTTCTTTTCAAGTTCCCATCTCAAAGTTTGCTATAAAACGTTTTCCAAGCATCTTTGATAGTGTTGGTGGTGGACCATAGTTCTCATAGAAATCCACCTGGCGACTCCACTAGTCCATCCTTCTTGTTTTGACCATACTTCACATTAGTAAAACCTTAGAGAGTCCATTCATCCAAAACCTCCACAAATACCATCCTCTCTAAACTCTAAACCCAAAATCTGGCTTCACAAAGAATCAACACCATATCTCATCCAGATCCAAATCCCCTTATCATAGTGGATGACCCAGAGAAGATTCTGTGGCAAGCTTTCGAAACTGGCAATCTAACTACTGATAGTTCCATCCGTAAAGCAAGATCAGTACCTGAACATCTCACTGCCTTGCAGGATTCCCCTTTTGACTTAAAATCAACAAAAACCCTTTTTAGAAGCAAGTCACAAGGTAAGATAGAATTTGATGATCTTGAGTCCCTAGATCTGCCACAGAGTCCTAGTAGAGAAGCCTCACCTACCACACCTCCCGAATTTCAGCTTCTCCATCACTTTGGCTCATACCATCCCAGATCTGCTCAAAACCAGGTCACTAGTCCATGTACATCCGCCACACCCATCCAAACCACTACTGTTCAAACCACCTCAGCTCATCCCATAAGCCCTCATCTTGTACATCATCCATTAGCTCCCATCATGGCAGCTTGGTACGCACCCTTTGTGTTGCCACAGCCCTTGGCTCCCTTACCACATGACTATCAAGCCAAAATCCCACACTTTACTGGAGAAGAGACTGCCACAGCTCAACAACATGTAAATAGGATTAGCGATACCTTTGAATACTTGGAAGTGGAAAACGAGACCATCAGAATGAGAATCTTCGTCCAAAGCTTGGGTGAAGAACCCAAAAAATGGTTTAAGAGATTAACTCCAAACAACATCTACAACCCCCCAGAACTTTACCAAACCTTCATAAACAATTGGGAAATCCGAAAGAACCCTATTCAAATCTTGTTAGAATATAACAATCTAAAACGGGAAAATGGAGAAAGTGTCCAGGCATACTGCACTAGGTTCAATAGTGTGTATAACGCCCTCCCACCTCACTTCAAACCCCCACTTGGTTCAGACTTGGAAAAGTTCCCCGAGGGTTTTGACCCAGACATGACTTATCAGCTAAGAGACAAGGACCCCCCTACCCTAGAGGAGATGCAAAAAGTAGCCATAAGGGCAGAGGCCAACTTAGCAGAAAAAAAGAGCTAGAACTAGATCAGAAAGGAAATCCACATACCGAGATGAGGTCCCTGCTTCGTCCCCTTCCTAAGATCCTAGAATAGATTACTTAGTTAGGTCTATCGCCAAAATGTGGGAAAGGATAAGTGAAAAGGCCCTTCTTAGGGACAATCAGCCAAACCCTCCAAACAGAAACCAAAATCAAAATTTTAGGAGGGAACAACCTCAAAACAAACCAAGGGAAAATGAACAACAAATTAGGCCACCTTTTAATGAAAATTATGTGGAAGAAGATGATAGGGATACAAAACCCATTGATGAAAGTCATTTGAACCTCATAGGGTCTGATAATGAGAGTGAGGTGTACCTCGCGGAAGAAGAACAAGCATTCTTCTCTCCAAATCATGATGAAACCAACTATGAAGATCTCGAGGATCCTGCCATAGATTTTCAGAATTCCATAATAGAAGCTCACAGGCAGTATGACCTTAGAAGCAGGAAAAATCAAGACAACTCCAAGAAAGGTAGCTCAGACACTGCTAAAACCCCTGATACCATCCTTAAGAAAGCAGTCAACAGCAACAAAATCATGGTTGAGAAAAATGACCAAAACAAAGATAGAGTTACCCAAACTAATCTTGATTCAGATATTCCTAGTACTTCCACAAAGATTCCTGAAGTGGCTGTGGCAAACAAAATCCCGAAACAGAGCCAGTAAACTCAGAACATAGAAAAGGTCATGGCTGAAAAAGCTGAAACAAACATGTCTAAACTGCAGCTACCTTTTAGTTTTGAGGGTGAAATCACCAAAATAAATATCACCATGCTTCTTACTGAGCTCATCACCCAAAACTCTTACAAGTCCCAAGTGTTAAAGGTCCTGAATCTAGGGAATGATGCGAACACCCTCAATCTAGCTGATGACACTCCTGAAGTGTTGTTTGGTCTGAAAATAGAAGGAAAATTCCAAGAGGGAACCACTCTTCCCTTTTACATCAGTTTAAATATCCATGACCAAATCCTTCACAATGCCATGCTAGACTCCGGTGCCTCGCATAATCTTATGCCGAAGGTTGTAATGGAAAGATTAGGCCTAGAAATCACAAGACCATACAAAGATTTATACTCTTTTGATTCTAGTAGAGTCAAATGTCTAGGCTTAATCAAGGATCTATGTTTTAGCTTGGCCCAAATACTTGCAAAACATCTGATCATGGACATAGTGGTAGTAGACATTCCTCCCAAGTACGGAATTCTTCTATCCAGGTCTTGGGGAGCCAAGCTCCAAGGGAATATTCAACTTGATATGTCTTACGCCACTATTCCTGTGTTTGACCAAACAAGAATACTCTATCGAGAGTCACACATGAAATACATGATTAGTAGCCAAGAGAGGCCAGACAACATTCCAATGTATTTCGTGCATTCTGACCTAAACTCTTTTATTCTACATACTGATGAGGACATTGAAGAACAGTCAGAAGAAACTGAAACAAACTTAGACCACCACATCAGCTTCCCCTAATTCTCTATGATGAACTAGACAATCAAAACTATCATGATCATGAACAACTATGTCTTGAGGAAAGTAAGTATGTTCCTTCTAAAATAGGAATAGAGCAAGAAGCACAAACCATTATGTATTATCAAGAGAATTGCTCGAACCTTAGTCAAACCTCAGCAGTTACATCAGGAAAAATTTTCAGAATGAAGGCATTAGAAGACTTACATATCACAAACCTTTTCGGAACTCAGGAGCAGGGAAGCTTTATGTTTTTACCATACCTCAAATATTTACCATCACACAACTCTTCCTCTGCAAATGAAACCTCGACTGCAGCCATAACAGCTCAAAATCCAGAAAAAGGACCTAATAAACTCCTTGTAAGCAAACATGATAATTGCAGTCCAAATACACCGGAGTTACTTGAATTGGCTAAAATCCTGTCATCCCATCAAAGACTTAAAACTGCTAGAATTGGCAATCTCATGCAGAATACTACATCACGCAAAGAAAACATTGACAAACACTATGTCATTACCATTACTCCAAGAAACAACTTCAACAAAAGAAAGTACAGAAGTCTGAACCAATCAGTAATGATCAAAGATAAAATAGCTGGTCATAGGGTCTTTTTTTATTTCAGAAAGAATAATGCACATCCCTATAACAGAAATTTTATCCTTCCTACCCAAGACCATGATATACCAATGATAAGTGCTTTTAATCATATGCCTTTGCAAGATGATGTTTTAGGTTATAGCCAAATGATTCCCTTGAAAAGTAGACAGCTCAAAGATTTTTTTCAGTATGCTGGAAGTAGTTCCAGTTTCAAACTAAAAATTGCAAAACCACCGGATATCAAAAATATGCTCATGAAAACCATGTTTCGAGTCCTAAATTTCTGCATTTTTACATATCTTGATGATGTCATTATTTATTTCAAAAATGACGAAGAGTATATGCATTACTTAAGGAAGATGTACAGTAAAGAAAGGAGCAGAAATCCGAAGTATAAAGAGGGACAGCAGGAAGATACAGGTTCATTCAGAGATTCTTGCATGAATCCTTATGTCATGCTAGAAAAAGAGAATTTTCCAAATTTCTCTTTTCAGGAGTTGAGTGAACCAAGAATGGTAGGAGATCCTTACAAGGATAAGATGCTTAAGTTTCACCATTTCCAAGATTTCTGAGTTTAAGGCATTTTTGATCATTGTATATATCACTGTTTGAAAAATAGATAAAATAGAAAAGTCAAAAACAATAGAAGAAATATAAAAGAGGGCAGTTGAAAAATAGAAAAAAGGCCCCATGTTCCCAAAAAATATTCATTCAGAAAGCGCGCAAGTCTAAATACCGCTACTAGTACTCAAATGTCTTGTTCAGTTATCTAGCCTAATCATAGCTGAACATGTTTAAATTGATTTTCTGATAAGTTAGTGAGTGAAAAAGATGGTAAAAATTGTGTAAGCTTGACTTATCAAAGAGAGTAGATTAGGAAAAGATACTGGTTCCACATGCCCAAAACAGAACCAAAGAGGGAAGCAGGGATGAAAAAAAAGTTGTGCATCTTAGCCCTGTTTTTCCTAGTTTCCATTTCTGCAAAATAATATTTGTGTTCAGCTTGTCTTTCATGCCGCAAATACATGACAAATCAGACTGTCTAACCCTAATTTGATCATCTTTTCAATTTCATGTTTTAGATTAGAGAACAAAATCTTGTCAAACAGCTTAATCTTGACAATTGATCTAGCATAGGTAGAGTAATGAATGAGTTCATCAGTTTAATCTGAACTCATGGAAGATATAAGTGTAGAGTTAGATAGGTTCGTTTTCCAAAAAGAAAAAAAATATATATTGTCAAAAGGCTGCTAGTCCAAATGCACCAAAAAGAAGAAAAAATGTTAGGAAAGACAGTGGGGTAAGTAGAGATATCATTGATGCTAATCATGCTGTCATTTTTCAGAAGTAGCATCAAAGAAGGGTGAAATTTGTGCCAATGGATAAGGCACTGGTCTTCATAAGCCAAAGATCTAAAATTTTGTACACCTCCTGAAAATCAGCTGCCCTCCCCAAATGGAGCCACTGTTAGTCATCAGTATTTTTCACTTGTTGGTGATGACTAGTTGTAATAGCCAAGTTTTCTATGAATTCTATGATGCAGTCTAAATTTGTCCAAATTTTCAGTGGAAAACAAACATCTTGCTTTTCGATCCCATACAGCGGATCAAACCTCGACTCAACTCCTACCTAATTTGTTTAGTCAATTTAATTCCTAAATTTACTTTAACATAAGTATCAACGGTTAAATGGCCAGCCGAAGTGTGGCGCACTATATACGCAAGATAACCTATCTCTTACTTTTTATGCGTTTTGGATTTTTATTGATCTTGGTTGGTTTCCTAATGTGAATGGAAATTCTAAAAGACAAGTATGGATATGAATATTCAAGGCAATGATGTCCTTTATAATGATTTACCAACTTGAAACTTTAAAAAGAAATTTGAAATTTACAATGACAAGACTTGAAAGGAAATGAAAATGTGCTGCTGAAATGAAAAGGTGCTGCTAATCTAATAAATCAAAACAATGAACTAGTGAGCATGAAAACCAAACTATTCTTGCTGCTGACTAAACACAAAAGAAACTATGCTTAAGGAAATTCAAAATTGCAACAAAATAAATCTAAATCAGATTACATCAATTTATCTTCTGATCCTTCATCATTAGTCCGGCTATGATTTTGAGTAATATATTAACGAAATGGCGATATCTAACGCAGTAAACTAATATCAAACCACATTAATAATTCAATCCTACCATCGGTCAAACGCCCAGCTTTAGAATGCTTGAAGATGTCATACCTGAATTAACTGAATAATATTTCTAACGAGAAAACTAATATCAAACTACCTCTTCAATCCCTCACCATGATCGAGCAGCTGGAAATGGCGAAAATGACATGAGCAATTTAATATATCTAACATGCAGAAAGTAAACTAATATCAAACTACACACTCATA
This sequence comes from Pinus albicaulis, assembly GCA_034641835.2. NCBI lineage: Eukaryota > Viridiplantae > Streptophyta > Pinopsida > Pinales > Pinaceae > Pinus > Pinus albicaulis. Next base: position 102,217 of record JAXQQM020078285.1, on the reverse strand, counting down.
CTTCAATCCCTCACCATCAGTCCAGCTGTGGCTTTCGGAGGTAACTGAAAATGACATGAGCAATTTAATATATCTAACTTGCAGAAAGTAAACTAATATCAAACTACACACTCATACTTCAATCCATCACCATCAGTCCAGCTGTGGCTTTCGGAGGTAACTGAAAATGACATGAGCAATTTAATATATCTAACTTGCAGAAAGTAAACTAATATCAAACTACACACTCATACTTCAATCCCTCACCATTATTCCAGCTATGGTTTTCGGAGGTAACTGAAAATGACATGAGCAATTTAATATATCTAAATCTAACTATTGAAGCAAATGTGCAAGACTGAAATAAACAAAGCAGTACTGGAATTAAACAAAAACTAAGAAAAATAAATTAACAGCAGAACAATATTGATTCCATGTCATTAGTCAAAAGATATGCAAATGCCCGGGCTGCCATGAAAAATTATGCTAAAAGCTATGATTTCAAAAAACAATCTAAGTAAGGAAATATGACAAAACAAAATTGAAAGCAACTTATCTAGAAAACATGTAAAAGCCTCCTTGGATAGCAGGGGCCCTCTGCTACCAATTTGGTGAAGTCCTTCAGCTCCTTAAAGATAAGATCACAATAGCATCAAAGAACTAAGCTTCTTTATTCAAAAACTCATAAATCTACATCCCATTCCATCTTGAACTTTGTTACAAATCTACTTCTTCATTACTTTCTCATTACTTCTTTATTACCTATGATAGGAGAAAGCTTCTCCTATTTATACAAAATATGAGGAGACATCTCATTAATGGGAGTCCATGAATCTCTCCCTCCATCTCTAGAGTTACAATCAAAATAGGAAATGATAAGACACATGTCTTTCTAGAGTTTTAACACAACTTGAGGAATGAGACACATATCCTCTTAGAGTTTCAATACAATAAGGAAGTGAGACACATATCCTCTTGATCCCATAATCTTCTCCAACCAAATTCGAATTTTGCCTTAGAGTGCCACATAAGGGTCTTCTAGAAGTCTCCTTTTGACCTACACATGTCACAAAACTCATAACACATATATAGATATATGAAACTATGTTAATTTTTCTAGTTTCTAATCATAAATTCACTTTAAATACATAAAATAAATAACTTTGGAAAACAAGGATCCTAACCCATATATTTATGAAAATGGTTACTTGATGTAGGGTTTTAGGTCAAATGGTTATGAAATAAGAGCTAAATGGTTATGACATAATAGAAATATGTATGAATATGGAGAACACTTTTGAGACTCAACACTAGCCTCAGCCATACTAGTCTGCCCATAAGCTCTAAAGAAACAATCCAAATCTGTCCAAAATATCTCCCCTAAGTTAGGAAGTGGCGCTTTTAGGCATTTCTCCCTTGTCAAACCATCCTAAAGCCAAAGAACCTCCATCTGTTATAAACCACTCATGACAGACCTTCCTATTCTACAAACAAAGTTGGTTACAGCCATAGTTCGCGCCACTAATACACCCTCAAGTGTCAGCAATACATGGACCATAATTCAAACTGATTCTAGGTGTTTTTGCAGTATTTTAAATAAATATTTCAAGGACAGAGGCATACCAGCATCCCATAAGACAATATTTGGCTCCACATGAGAAGACAACTGCTTCTCAATGTGACCTTGAGCATGGGATACAGCTACAGAGCAAAGAGTTTTTCATTAAGCTCTTGCGATCACATTCAAATCCTGAAAGGACAGTAAAAGGAAAAATAGCACTGTCACAGGGCTAATGATATAACATGACTGAAAAACCTCCTTCATCTATAAGTAGAGGGTTTTTGAAGACTGAAGAACCTCCTTCATCTACAAGCAGAGGGTTGAAAGTGCCTCCTTCATCTATAAGCAGAGGGCAGATGGACAAAGTTTGATTCTAAGAGCTGCACTGACTGTGTGACAAATTTTGGTTATAGTGAGACAGTAACTAAAGGCTTCTGCATTAAAATGATGATTAAAGGCAGAGGTGAAGTAGTAAACTTTAAATATTTGTTTGCATAAGCCCCAATATTCCTGAGTTATAATATGAAGCAAATAAGTTGATCATCAATCGAGAAATATTATTGAGCAAATGTAAAAGGAGTCTAGTCTTAGTCTCTAACTAGCTTCTGCCATCATGTATAAGGGAAACCAATAACAGTTTGATTCATCAAAACATTCTGCATTTGATTGAGACAGAGGTTGAAAGAACATTAGGCATTTTGTCAGGAGAGGCCTCCTTCATTCATAAGTAGAGGGCCAGGGCAGTGACTGATTTCAGGGTTTTCACTGACTAAAAGACAAATTGTAAACACAATAGGAGACAGTTGAAACAAAGAAATGATGTAACGGACAAAGAAGGAAAGCAGGGGCACCACTGTAATCCAAGAGTTAAACTTGTCTCTTATCAAGGTTTCTTTCAAAAGCAGTCTGGAGCCCAAATAACACAACTTTGTTGTTGGTTGAGAGATAGGTCATGACACAACCAAAGGACATGATAATTTGTGTTTCAAAAGGCCCTGTTTTTCCTGTTCATGAAAATTTCCTTTTAGATATACATCATAGTGGACAGAAGGAAACTCGAGCTCAGTTCCCAAAGAAGCAGTGCAACTGAACACATAGGTTCATAAATGTGAAAGAAAGATCATGGCATGTTTTTCAGGTCCTAGAACCCAATAAAAGCAATATATGCATGCCACTATTACAAAGGAATGCAGTTCCTTATGAAAAAGGGTCGAAGGCACCTCACTGTTGCATTCCAAGTAAAAGGAGAGTTTTAAAAGAAACCCCCTTTTAATGGACAGAGCATGGGAAAGCATGAGTAACTGCAACTGATTTTTTGCACCCACAGTCAGAAGAGGAACTTAAAGGACACCTAACAGTCAAATCATTTTCACAGTAGGGTATCATTACCTCCAAAGCATCCAGAGCAGACACTATTAGTTTAAGGTTCAAAAGGGTAAATCTACCTCCTTGAAAAATGGCAAAGGATGCTTCATCAAACATTGGTGTATTGTTGAGTGGATTCTCCATGTTGAAAATATCACTAAAGGATCAGCAGTGGAAAAGGTTACTTTCCAATTATGTAAAAACAGTGAACAGAGTTAACCCTTGGAATGATTTTATTATGAGAAGAAAGAGTCATAGCTATTGCAACTTTGAAATTAGTCTGCATAGACCTTTTACCAACACTTTTCAAATGTGGGCCCTTCATAACAAGTTCAAAATCATTTTGTTTTCCTTTCAAATGAAAAAGGTAGTGGTTTAAAAAGAAAATTCTTCCAAACCCTCTCAAGTCAAAATCAAAGGTATTTTGGCTTTTTTCTTTCAAAGAGGTTAAGGACCGTTGCCAATTCATTTTGCAAACTCCAAAGCATGAGCAAAAACTTCCCTTTGCTGATCACTGGACCGGAGAAAGAAGTTTGAATGAATTTCACAGACTTTTCGGGCTTATTGACCGCGCAGCGCGCCTATACAACTGCACGATGCATTCAGGCACATTTTTTCAACGGGAATACAAGGCCGCGTGGTGCCCCTGTAGGAGTGCACGGCGTGCCTGTAGGCGTTGGTCCCGTCGGCCCGACAGGTGACCCGACAGCCTCTTTTGCATGGAACTCTCTCATTCAAATGCGCTGTGCTTATGTCAAGCCATTAAAACGCCTCCAAAGGGTTTTCAAAGATGCTCAAACCCTCTGCCAAAGCTTGCGATCAAAGTCTCGAGGTACTCCAAGTCCCTCCTTGATATTTTTGAATTTCTAAAGGGTGTTAAGTGTTGTGTGTTTTCAAAAGTCTAAATGTTAGTGAAAAGGGGAAAGTCTTCATAGAAATTTCAAAGTTATTCGATTAGAACCTATTATCGAAGTCTGTCACAGTGGAAAATGGTGGGAGATTTATTCAAGTTTAAAGAACTCTAGAGCTACCATCAAAAGACAGTGACAAACCATGAACCCTGTAAACTATATGTGACGGAGAAAACCGTGCTTGGGAGGTTTGATTTTTTGTTAAAAACTCAAGAGTTGATGTGGTTTGTGATTGACCAGAAGTGAGAATAGCAGAATGATAGGTTCCTATTGATGATTTAAAACCTCACTAACTGCCCTCAAACAGTATTGAAAGGTGAAGGCACCGTTTGAAAGGAGAAACACAGGGCTTTAAAAGGTGAAACAGTGGGTCTATTTTCAAATCACAGTGATCATTGTATGAGCGCTTTTGTCATTTAAAGGGTCTCCTTTGTGTGTTAAAAAGGGAAAAAATAGTGTTTGCTCTTTCATTCCATGAAGCAGAGTCAGTAAGTGAAGCTACCATTGCATTTGGAGGTGTTGTCAAACTTTGTGTAAAGAATAGTGAATACAAGGGCAATGTTTTGGTTAAGAGGAGTTTTTGCTGTTTAACTCCTACAAGTCTTTTATGTTCACATCAAAAACACCAAAACCCTCTGACTTTGTCCAAACATAGAAAATCATTTTGACTGTGTATACATTCTGTTTGACTGAGCACTTATCATTATAAATATTGACTGTTTTGACATGCAAACAGCAGAAAGGACAGTGTTTTAAAGGAGCAGAGACCTAATAACAAAGAAAGCATCTCACACAGCATTTGAAACAAATTTTGCCTTATCAAACAGTGATTGATAGCTGAGACAGATTTGTGTTGAAAAGACATTTCAAAAAACTTTTGAGGCATTTTGGTTTTGTATAAGCGCATCCAAGACAAGATTCCTCCCAGGTAAGATAGCAGGAGTGGATTGCACAAGAGGTATGAGCCTATTTCCACCGAAGAAGTGAATGCCAACCCATCGGTATTGTTCAATTTCCATGAGGTTGGATGCTTAGATTTTTGCCAAAGGCTACAAGAGGTGAAAAGTTTTTCTACCCTGACACACCTTTGCGCTTTGAGGTTCAAAGACAAACATTTCCAGTTGGCGGGCCTTGACTTCAAGTTCTCCCCAAGATCCATCTCCAAGGCCACTAAAATCCCCTACATTGGCAAGAAATGGTTTAAACAAAGACATTTGGACTTAGATGATTACAAACCCTTCCTCAAGCCTGAACACAAAGATACTTGTCTTGCTATTTTCCCTTTCTCATACCTTTTAGCCCGCTACGCCCCCCTCATGAAGATTATCATGAAGTACTTTACTTGTGAGGGAAGATTCTCTCGAATTTATGCATATCACATTCGATTGCTCATGCATTTCACAAGGACCAAGCAGCTAAATCTTCCTTTCTTCTTGTACAAGAGCATTGAGAAAATGGCCTCCACTGTCCAGAAGAGGCCTCCTTCACAACAAATAGCCTGTCTCTTCCATCACTCTCTCATCAAAATCATCATTCTCCATCAGCTTGAAAAGAGAGAGGTCTCTTGGGATGTTTTCATTGCTCATCCTGATTTCTCCACTGTCCCTCCAGTCCATACATCCCCTACATCTCCTACTCATTGCCCCTCTCCTTCCTCTAGCAGGCCTACTCCTAAAAAGCTCAAGTTTACTGCAGAACAAACAAAGGAACATGAAGAAGGAGAAGGAGGTGACCAGCAAGAGGAAAAAAGTGTTGAATAACAGCATGACAGTGATGAGGGTGAGCAGCATGACATCAATGAGGGTGAGCAGCAGATTCATGATTAGGGTGAGCAGCCTTATGATGAAGGGCAGCAGCGTGAAAACAAAACAGATGATGAGGTTGAACAACAGCCTTATGGGGACACACAGAAACATCACAGTGGTGATGAACAACAGCATGAGGAAGAGGAAGAAAGTGTTGAACAGCAGCAAGGACAGGAAAGGGATGAACATGGGAAGCATAAATAGGACACACAACAGTCCTATGAGACAAAACAATAGCATGGAGATGATGAAAAAGGGCATGACAGTGATGAAAAATGGCATGATAGTGATGAACAAGGACAACCTCCTCAAGAAGAACAACACCCTCCTCAAGAAGAACAACAAACTCAAAGGGATGACAAGCAAGATGACAAAGGTAAAGGGGTCATACCCTCTTCTCCTAAAAAGGCCAAGCCTCAGACAAAAAAGAAGAGAATGCCTAGAGTACTCACTCCAAATGTGACAAGGGCTCTCCGAAGTAAAGGGAAATTTCCAAAGAAGCCTATCATTTATTTGCCTAGGAGGAAGAGCACTAGAATAGCCACCCAAAGCAAAGGGAAGGGCAGGGTAGAAGGAAGTCATGAAAACGAGGGTGCATTCAATATCATCCCGATCCAAAGCGATGATAGTGATAATGAGGCCCAGATTCTAGAAAACCTTTTGATCCATAGGGAAGGCCAAATTGATGCATTGAAGGATGATCTTCATAGGGCAAGGAATTTCAATCAATTTCTAGTAATCCAAAATAGGCAAATGAGTGTCCATATGGCTATTTATGAGACATGGGCGACTAAGTACAATAAGGAGGCCTCCAAAGCCCAAGCAAGGTTGGAAGAGCTCATGGGCGAATTTGATGAAAGTGAAGGCGATGATCAACCTAAGTGAAAGAGGCCTAGAACCATGGGGCTTAAAAGGGCCCTTGAAAAGAAAAAAGAAGAGGAAAATGCCCTTCTCCAATCCACTCCTCTCACTACATTGTTTGAACAGGAGATAGAAAACAATAAGGAGGTGTGGCTTGAGAGAGTCAATGACCATTTGGAGAAGAAGTTGGAGAGGGAAAACAGGGATCTAGACCTTCCAAGGAGAATGAAAAAGAATTACAAAAAGTTAAATCAGTTTGCCCGGTGCAAGTTAAAGGCTACTCAAGACAAGCTAAATGAGGTTAAAGGGAAGCGGTCAGCACGGAAAGTGAGAAAGGAAACATTAGGACTTCAGATTTTGGCCTCTTCTTCGCAGCATGTTTCTGAGAACCCTTGAGGGTCATGCTCACCAATTTTGAGCGATTTTCGACACATTTTGGTTTTTTGGCATTTTTGAGTTTTTGGCCAAAACTCATGGGCTTCGCCATTTCAATTTGGGGGATCTTCAATGGAGGAGAATGGTATCATTGGATGCCATAACTTTATGAGCACACACTCAGCAATTTTTAGGACATTTGAAGATCAGTCACTCCTCTGAAATAGCGAAAAACGCCCACTTTTTCTCCACTCTGCCCACTCTATCAGCAAACTTTATTTTCTGGTTTTTTACACACAGTCCTATTTTTGGAGGACTTCTAGGAATCAGATTGGGAAAATTCTAGTTTCTCCAGAAATTAGACACATAGATCTTTCCAACGAGCTATCATGGGCCTCGTTTTGACATCGGAAGGCTGCCAAAAGTTGTCGGAAATTCAGGGGACCTTTTGCTGATATAATTTTTGAATATTTTTGTAAAATTTGAACCTTTAAAAACTGCATTTTCCTCATGTGCGTTTAGCTATTTTTGCACATGAGAAGTTATGAAAATTCAATTTAATTCCCTCTTTTAGCATTTTTTAGATATTTTATGAGATATTTTGTGCCTTGGGCTTTGCAAAGCCTCAAGGACAAGTTTAGATATTTTGAATAGGCCAATGAGAGTGAAAATTGAACTAAGAGGTTTTCCTCACTTGAGCCTATATATTCCAAAGTCTTTCATTGTAAACAAGGCTGAACTTGATGATAGAAGCAATATATGGTCATATAAGCTTTGGAAGAAATACTTGTCTCATGCTTTTGGATAGTCTCTTGGATGTTCTTGGATGATGAAAGAGGATTGTTGTTGGATTCCATGACTTGGTAGAATGGTATAGTGTCTCTTTCCTTGTTTTGTTTTCTAGTTTTCATTCATGAATCCATGTTTCTTGCTTGCTATAGATCAGTAGAGAACAAATTTGAGACATGCCCTTGGAGGCACCTCAAATTTCCTGTTTCTTCATAGCTTCCATGTTTTCTTCTTCCTTAGTCACATTAAAGAATTTTTTATTGCTCTTTAATAACTTAAGGATATTGTTGTTTATTTCATTCATGGTTTTATGCATGTTAAGTATGATTTACGGTATGCCCTGCTTACCAATGGCTAGCCATAGCTCCATCCATGAAATTTCTCTTTGACTGATTAGATTGTCATTTGTTGAACCAAGGAGGTCTTGCTTCGATCTTGCCCTTTGCCTAAGACTATGCAATCTTGTTTTCAAAGTGCCCAATAACTTGAAGTACTATGTTTAGGCATTCCAGCATAGTGTTTTGAGTTGTTTGTCTCTCTTAAGTGTATTTCCCTAAAGTATGATAGCCATTTCCCAAAGTTAGAGGGTGATATATCTCTATGCATGGCTTGAATGTTTATTTCTATGTATTGATTAGCTTATAGTTACATTTCTCATGATTAATGGTTTTCCCTACCATGTTTATGTCAGCGATTAAACTATTTATGCTTGAAATCCATTGTTGTTCCCAAACTTGATGTCCATTTTGTTCCATTTTTCCTAAAGATCCTTTCTACCTCGAATCAAATCGGCCTTTCAATAGCCTTGTATCACCGTCTGATAGCTTTCTTGACCTTTTCGACCCCATAGCCCAGTTGATCTGACATATTTTTACCTATCCTATATCTTTGATCAGTTTCATCCCTCACAACCTAAAAAAACCAGAACCAAAAAACCTACTTCATAACTAGCCTAAAATCAGAACACAATAAGCAAACACACAGATATCCCTTACACAAATAGAGAGAGCCCTCTCTGAGTCCAGGAAGGCTAGGTCCTTGGACTCCAAATATTGGTTTGATGTTACACTATCATTTGGCTTGCCAATCAGCCAAATCACGGGACCCTAACAGTACCTGGTGATACGTGGACTTCAAGTCAATATTATGAAAATATTTCCCTCCCTTGAGTTGGTCTATAAGGTCATAAATCTGTGGCATCAGGTACCTATTCCAGAAAGTGATGTTTTTCAACACCCAATAGTCAATAAAAAGTCTCCAAGTCCCATCCTTCTTCTGTACCAACACGATCGGGCTCCCACACGGCAATGAACTTGTAATATTCCCAAATGGGAAAGCAGCAATATATGAACAAAATAATGGAAATAGCAGTGTAAATCAACTCATAAAATGTAAGAGGTTCATATAGCCATTATTTTAATATCATAGCAGCAAAATGTATACAAGTTCTTGAGGAAATAATCACTCAAGTTAGGCAAAACAAGCCTTAAGAGAACATGTACATGAAATATGAAGAACAATGCTACACAAACAATGCCCAAAGCTATGATAGCGCAATTTTATTAGGTACAACTACTGCTGGAAAGTTTCAATATACATATTTGAAACTATAAGGCTCATATGATGCCGGGAACAAAGATCTAGGCTCCCAAACACATTTTCAAGACAACCTAGGAAGGGTTTCCTGAAATATACAAAAATGCAGAAATACAAATATGGCCCTAGGTTTGAATAATATCTGAAACTAGATAGATAATAGGAGGTGGTTGATCTGATCTAGAAATGTATGAGCAACTCCTCCAATGTATTCTCCAAATGAGAGGTTGATCCCCTCACTGAAAATCTGTCTCCCTCAACTAGGGCTCCAAACCCTCTGTTGCAACTACAAGGTAGAGATGTACCTTAGCTTGATGTTAGATGATGAAATGGAGCTTAGGGGTCCTCTTTGCTAACCTCCCAATGGAAGGAAACCTTCCTCCAATTGAAAAATAGTTTATAAATGACCCAAATCAATTCCACAACTTTTTCCCCTGCAACACAGCACAATATTCTGCAGGCACTGCGCTGTAAAACAAAGATGAAGCTTGGCCTAATGTCAGATAGTGGAAAAATTAGTGCAATAATCTTCCCAAAGGCCTCTCAAGGAAAGAGGTGGGATTCCCGTCTGGGGAAACCCTATGCTAAATAGCACATGCAATCTTAGCTAAACAACTAAAGAAAGCAACAAGTCTAAATAGACCATATGCAAATAATAGTCTAAAACATAACCCCATATGGCTACCATCCTCTTCCTTAAATAAGTGATGAGCTTCCTTACCGTTGGCCCCACTTAATTAGGTCACCACCTCCATGCAATAAATCTCCCTCCAAAATTGTGTTGTCCCACCATAAATGCCACTCCTCCATAACAACGATATTTGATTTGGTCAAAGTGACCCGGTCTTCATGCTCCAGCCCCTTTTCATACCTAAGGGTCTTCAATCCAGCTTTTAGATGACCTTCATTCACACTAGGAGTGTATTTTATTCCTACTAAGGAGATTTATGGGTCTCCATACCCTCTTATTCTTCTATCTAAGGGGAAAATAAAAAATTAATATTCCAATTAGTTGTGTGCTAATTTAGGACTATTACAGTCCTCCCTTCCCAAATGTTTCTTGTCCTCAAAAAACTGCAAGAATCAAACTGAAGATCCTCTCATCTTCCTCCTATATCATCCTCATCTGATAAGCTCCTCCAATAAAAAATATGCTCTCTCATTAATATGTTCCCAAGCTGCTCCTCCCAAGAGTATAAGTATGCCTTGGGTGAAAAATCCAAATGGCTCTCATCATGAACAAGTGGGATATCCATGGAGGCAAATATATGTAGTTTAGAGGCCTTCTTGAGGCATGGGATCAACAAATTATTGGGAGTATTCCTTCCCATGTGAAGCTCCATGCCCTAAGCTATCATCCACACAAAGTGAGTCACCCTCCAAAATGGTAACTCATGAAAAATCTCCTCCACCTTTGGCTCCTGCAATGTAGGTGGGCTGCATAACTAAACATGATATACCAAATGGCCTACCCCACACTGTCTCTCCCTCCACTTATGAAAAGTGTAGATTTTCTATTGATATTGGGCTGCAATAATGTTTCCCTCAAGAGACAAAAGGAAAATTGGATCTCCAAGGACCCCTTCTCTAGTTTCATGAGCCCAAACCATCCAATACAAAGTGAATGGTACATCATCACCATGTGGCATCCAAATCAGAAACATGTTGAAGGTTATGTGCAAGTTTGGATGGTGCCAATGGCTTCTCCAGTGGATATAGTGCAGTCTTACAAACTGTTGTTGTAGAATAGCATGTGGCAAGTTGTCTCCTAACAAGTTGCTAGTTGTGCATGTTTGCTCATCTACTATGAGGTAGTAAATGGAATTATAGATTAGCTAAGCATAACAAGAATAACACCACATTTTACCAAAGTCATGCAGATATGGGCTACCTCCATCATAAATTTTAGTCCTAGAATGACCATGAAATCCAAAAGTTACCTTTCTCCCTTGTGGAACAATGCATTAGACATAGATGGTGAGATAATGCAAATACTTTATGAAATGATCAATAAGTACAGAAATACATTTCTTACCATACATTCTGAGAAGGCTGAAAGTGAGGTCCATAGATGATCCCTCCCATGAGAATCTCCTCATAAATGTTTTCAAATGAAGGGTTGTGTACTCCCCTTGGAACACTCCATCAATAGAAACATACTCCCAAGTGAAAACGTTGTTGGCCTTAGTGATAAGGCTCTTGCCACTCCATGACTCCATCCTTTGACATGCCATATGCCAAAGTTATCCACCATCATGCTACTATGTGTTATAGGTCAATTTGGGTACCATTCCCAATGACCTAGTTAACTGGGCATCATATTCAGGACCAATGATCAAGGGTCTATCATTCCCTATCATTTTAGTTGCTACATTCCCTAAGACAAGAAAAAAGATAAATCAAGCAAGAATTTCATCAAGCAAAGGTTTCCATGGTTTGAAGCTTATTATATAACATATAAGAGCTCACCAACACAGGTTCTAAGGGGCCTAAGTGCGTTGCATATGCAGGTAGCCCCATGAAAGGCTACTCTGCAAAGCACTTCCCGACATTCACAGGTGCATTGGTCACATTGGGAGTGAAATTCTCATTGTTCTGGAATCTCCACTTGGCCAGTGCCTTATAGAAGAGTTCACATGTGTCAAGCTTCCAATCCAAGTGTCCATTTGACATTTACATGACTGGAAACATGTCTTGCCTATTTTTGGAAAGTTATTGATTGCAAAACAACCTACAGTTCATCTATAAATTGAGCATAGATCTAAGTTCTTGAAGAGGAAGAATTTGAGTAGAGAAATGCTGGAGAATTTTCAATTGAGAGCTAGATTTGTGTAGCTACTGCTGGAGAGATTTATATTGTGATGAGGTTTGGGAACGTTGCTGAAAGGTCACTTCAAATCAGTCACTAGGTTGTAACCTCTCTTTCTATCATCAATAAAGAGTACTGCTTATTTTTCCCTATATGCATCTGTATTGGCTTTGATTTTCCATACTGCAAGATCTTAGTTGATGTGTATGGTTTATGCTTTACTGATTTAGCTAACTAGCTTGAAAAGATATCTATATTATTGCATCTTCTGTTGTTTCAGTGTTCTTTCTTACATGAAGCATTCAACTCACAAACCACTTGAATTTGAAGCCGAAATTGAAGCGACAAAAGGAGCTATTTGGAAGTGAGTGAACGAGTAAGCCTCAAATCCTCTCTGTGTATCTATTCTGATTTAGGAGAAATATTCATATAGTATTTCACATGTTTTCCTAGACTAGCACCTATCTAGAGAAGCGTGATTTATCCATAATTCACAATTCTAGCCCAAAAAATTGGCGACTCCACTCGGGAGAATTCCTCTTAGTTCTAGGTGTCTAAGCCTCTGATTTGCTTTGTTTATCCACCCAGTAGTTGTTAAACATAAATATTAAAATTTTTCAGAGCTTAATTTTCAAATACAGTGAGTTAAATAATAGTATTTTTCTTTTTATACCGCACCCAACACACCCTTAGACATGACAGTTCTTTGCAGAGCACTGTCTCCCTTCCTAGCCTGCGTTGCAGAGCACTACCTCCCCTTGGAGACTACGTTGACTCCTGAAAGTACCAAAATTCCCTTGAATTTTCCTTTGCAATTTGCTTTAGTTTTGTTTGCTATTGTGTTATGAAAAGTTTGATGCTCAATTGACCAGTGACTCTATATACTTCTTATCCTTTGATTGAAAATTTGTTCAATGTTGTTTTAAAAAAAAAATTCTTTATCATTGACAAGTTGATTTCAAAGTACTTTTTATGGTCGCATTAAGAATAATTTGCTTTCTAAATAGGAAATTGTCGTAAAATCTTCATTTCCTTGATAGGAGAAATTGTTGTTGAAATCCTCATTTTTCCTTCAAAGGAGAAATTGTTGTTTGTATCCTTCATTTCTTGAAAGTAAAAATCATTTGAATTGTTGATTTAGTGCACCTAGTTCCTTTTCTACATTCATAACATTAAGGAAAATGAAAAGAAAAACTTGCATTTGCATGTAGAATAATGTGTGTTTTGCAGAAGGAACATTAGGAAATCTACATTTAGTTTGAGATTCATTGATTTGTTTTTTTCATTGATTTGTTTTCTCTCAAATTATTTGCTCTCTTCCCTTAGTGTCTAGGTTCTTCATTGAAAAAGCTGAAAGTGAAAGATTGTTTATCATTCTTAGCTTGAATTTTAGGAATTTCATACACATCATCACGGTGAACCTTTGTGTTACTCTCCTATACCAATAGGTGTCATTTTTCATGATTGTCTGGATTGAACTATGGAATATGTTCAAACCCTTTTTCTTGAGCAAAGGTGTTCCATATTCTTGAAAAACCAAAAATCAAAAAAATTAAAAAATGTAAAGAGGGTATACCCTAAAATAAAATCAAAGGGTAAGAAAAATAAAATGGTCAAAAAAGTGAAAGAAATGAACCCCAAACAAAAATAGACCAAGGAAAGTGTGCAAATCCAAATGCCACTACTATTTCATTTTTGTAAATAAGCAATTGTGTGCAGCTTGTCAAACTTTTGCCACAATTTATGAAGGGTCAAACTGTTTAAACTTGACTTATTCATATTTCAATTTCATGTTATAGAATAGAGAATAAATATCTGACCAAATAGTTTAATCTTGGCAGATAAGTAGATAGGTAGAGTTATTAAAAGGTGCTCAACAGTTTAATCTGAGCCCTTGGATGTAATAAGGGTAGAAATAGATAGATTTATCATGTAAAAAGAAAAAGTTGAAAAGGGTTTGCAAGTCTAAATGCACCCTAATAAAGAAGAGAAAATGGTAATAGTAGATAGGGTAGGTAGATGGTGTTGCAAAGTTTTATCTGATGAATGATGCTGCTAAATGTTTTTGATCCTTTACTTTCATCACAAATACTGAAGCAGGAAATACACTGGAAAACCACAGCAAGCAAATTCAAAATCATTAACTTCCCTCATCACTTTCCCCTTAAAAGTTTTACTAATTTCCCCCAAAGTGCTAAGGTATTTGGAGATCAAAGGGGCTCAAGGCATTTCCTTGACTTTTGGAGGGACCGGACCCTCGGCCTAATGATCAAAAAGACCTAAGTACTTGAAATAATTCATCATTATAATCATTCATCTTTAACCTTTTCCTAAGTAAAATCTCATTTTGCTTAGGAAAATTATGCAAAATTCCATAAAAATCCCTCAAAATAACTTACTATTCTAAGTTTAAGTGTTGAAGATGAGATATTGCAATTTACTTCAGAAATTGTCACTTTCTTAGATGTGCAAAGTATTTTGAGTTGTCTTTTTCCCTTTGTCATATTAACATTTAACTCTATTTACTAAATCCCTAGTGAAATGCCCTATCATAAGTATATAACTCCTTTTATATAAATATCCAAAAACCCCTCTATTATAAAGTTTAGCCAAAGTATTTATTTCCCCGTGCATTCAAATAAAAACCCACTATACAAGCCCTTTGGTTAAATATATCGTTATATAATACTCCCGCCCCTATGATAAATTAAATATATCGGTTAATTTATCATATAAAAAAAAATAAAAAAAAACATATATGAGAAAATCCTTAAACATATGATATATATGTTTAATACAAAAAGAATAAACCCGAAGTTTTATTTTTAAAACCAAAACTTCGGAAAGATCCTCATGCCACCGTGGCTCATCCACTTGGCATCCCACCCAACGAAACCCCGCCGCGACCCCTATTTCCATTATAATTATGGGATTAATTAGTTATCAGGACTAATTAATAACCTTTCCTCCACCAATCATGTGCCACCCAGGATGATTAACTAAACGCTAATTATGTCGGGCCCGCGTGATAACCACCCCACTATCTCTCTGTCCTTTCAACCGTTGGATCGCCCCTCCACAAATCTAAGGCTAATACTCATTCCGCTAGCCATCCAATGTCAGAGCATTAACGCATGGGGGCTTGGTGGTATTTGACTAGTCTTCCGTCCACGTGTCAATACTCCAATGGAATCGCTCCCCCCGCGCTCAATACCACCTTTGTCCATAAGCGGTGCAGGGACTAACCGCCTACCACTCAACCCCTGCCCCACGTCATCTCGTACTAAAGTGACGTCACTCCTCGAAAAACTACAAACCCTTTTTTTGACTTTGGAAATAAAACAAATTTGCGTGTTTTTATGTCATTTTCATTATTCGAAAGAGACTGTGCCTTCCGCTAAAAAATTCAAATTTTCACTGGAATTCACTGTTCTATCCAATTTCGCTCCAGAATTCCGCCAGACCTGTGTTCAAGCATCCTCCTGCTACCGCCTGATACCTGTTAAAAGCCAGCCTTCCTCCAAGAACAGGTATTTATCCTATAGCGCTTCGAACTTCAAAAGAAAGTTTGTTTTCCTTGTTTTCCACTGGATTAGTGATTAAATCTTATCACTGAAATCATTCCCTGAGGTTTAAAACTGTGAGTTGTTCCCCTGAAACTGAAATTGTGCTAATTTCCCTCATTAAAATTGAAATCGCGCCCGGCCTGTGAAGAAAACCCAGAAACTTCCGTTTTGAATCCACAAGAACCAAAATGGAAGCCCCGGCAGCCCTGAATGTGACTCCATTGAATGCCCCCCACAGAGAGTTAGAATATTTGCCTTTAGTAGATAAAGATTTTCAGATTAAAGACTTGCATTTTGATGAAAGCCCCCTTCTGAGTTATTGTCGCTGCAGAGACGATTATTCGAAGGGGCAAGATGTCATTAGGTTGTGGGAATCCAATCTCCCGAGATATCTCATCCCCTCAGTCATTACTTTCCCAGAAATTATCCACTATTGCCATTCTAACTATGATCCCACTCAGAGAGCTGTAATATCCCCTGACCAGAGTGTTCTTTTCCCCATTACTCCCCAGGCTATCAATGCAATACTAAATTTTGAACCAGACCAAGAACTAGCACCTTTGTCTATGGAAGAATTGATTGAAAAGTCTAATAAATTGACCCCAGAAAAATTGGAGTCCATTTGCCAGAATTTCATGTTGCCTGAACATCAACCTAAGGGACCTCCTCCCTATGGTTTTTATTATTTCAATGAGTTGGGAAGGCTCATCCTAAACATGATATCTTTTGTCTTGGGTTTCAACACCAGTGAATATGTTGATGAGATAACCCTGGTTTTGCTGTCCATTTTTACTCCTGGGCAACCTCCTGAAATTAAATATGACTTTGCCTCCTTCATAGCCAACAAGATTCATGATCAGTTCATGAGGCTAGATGATGAGAAAGTTTTTAAATATTCCTCAGTTATTTATCATCTCATTATCTTTTATCAATCAGAAAAGTTCCCTTTCCCTGTTAAAAAGCTTGATGCCAAGGGAAACCCTAGGTCAGTTATATTTTGGTCTCCCATAATTCATTCTTCCTATAATTCTCCATATTCCTATACTAAGTTCATCGATATTTTTGTATATCCTGCAACTACCTTGTTGACAGGAATCCCTCCTCCAAGGCTCAGTAATGAAATCAAGAAGACCTTGCAACTTTCAAGGACTTATAAAGTTGGAGATTGGTATTTATATCAAAACCACTCAGTCATCAGAATCTATGGATGTGAATTACATCCATTCAAGTTGCCAAGATATGTGCCCATGAGAATTTTTGCCTTGGAATATTTCAGGCAAATGAATAATTCAGATGTGATCCATTTTTGTAGTGTGAAGAAGAAAGCCCAACTAAGGATCAAAAGTCAATTAGGTCCTTTCATCTGCAACTCTAGGGAGGCCGAGCGAGAAGCAGAAAATATACTACAAAGCAAGTTCCAAAGAACTTTCCGTTGGATTCCTTATGACCCATTTGGTTTTATTTGTGAAAAAATAATGAAGAACAAGTCATCCCCATATATTCACCACAGGATTCCTGATATAGAACAATATGCTAACCAAGATGAATGGGTTAAATTGATGTGAGATTGCTTCTGTTATTTCCGCATGTGACAATTAATTGTAGAAGAAGGTTATGTGTTATGTATGCAATTCGAAATTGATATATGACCAGGTTAATCTTCAGTGAATAAGTGATTTATTCAGCTAATTTCTACATGGTATCAAAGCAAGATTAATTGTCGAGATCTATTACGGTGATTGCAAACTTATTTCCTCCGACAGAGTCTGCATGCGGGCCAGGTAGCCTCCGGAATATTCATCCTTCTTTGTAAGGTGAAAGATCTGGTGAATGCCCTTTGCAGTCAATCTCTGATTTGGAAATAATTTGTTTTTCAAGTATAGATCGGAAGCGATAGAGCTTGGAGTTTGGAATTCGAATTTTGCTGAAGGTTGTTCTTCTTGGTGCCGGTGTTGAAAGATGTCTTCTTTCAATGGTTTGCGACTCGAATATGCTCTTGAAGGCAGTTCGAACTATGTTGCATGGAAGGATCGAATGGAAGCAGTGTTAGAAGACAATGGTCTAAAGGAGTTCGTGAATGCGGATGTCCCAAAGCCCACTGATGCAGCTTTGGTCGATGCATGGCAAAAGAAGATCGCGAAATGTCGAAGGATCCTGTTGGAGGGCGTCAAGGATCATATTGTATCCAGCCTGCATGGAAAGGCTACTCCATATTTAATGTGGAAAGCTTTGACGGATCTATTCAAGAGTAAGAGTGACCAAAGGAAGCTGGCGCTCAAAGATAAGCTCAGGAACATCAAGATGGAGAAGGGCGACAGTATCGCCAAATACCTCACGAAGTTCACTCAATGCAGAGATGAACTGGGAAGTGTGGGGGTTACTATCGATGAAGAGGATATGGTCGACCTGGCTCTCCTTGGTCTTCCGAAGGCTTGGCACTCATATCAAGATAGTGTCAATGGTCGGGAGAAGCTGCCGGGATAGGAGCGCCTTTGGGCGGATCTCATGCAGGAGGAGATAAGGAGGACTACTCGAGATGGATCTTCATCAAAGGGAGCTGATGAAGAAAACTGCGCTTTGGTTGCCAAAGCAAAGAAGGGGAAGGGTAAGAAAACCTCTCATTATGGTGCAAAGGGCAAGAAGCAGGATATGGCGAAAGTGAAGTGTTTTCACTGCCATGATCACGGACATTATGCTACAAATTGTCCAAAGAAGAAGAAGAACAAGCAAGAGGGAAGATCTGCAGATGGAGAAGCTTTGGCTTCACAGTTCGAGCTTGACTTTTCACTGATTGCATGCTTGGTTTCAAGTGTGATGGGATCGGTGTGGTTCTTGGACAGCGGTGCGTCATTTCATATGACGGGAGATCGGGAGTTGTTCTCGGATCTGGAGGACAAGGATTTGGGTATGCACATCGAGATGGGCGATGACGGTAGATACAGTGCGACTGGTATCGGTACCGTATCCTTTCAGAGGGAGTCTGGTAAAACCTTTGTCTTAAAGGATGTCATGCATGTACCTGGATTGAAGAAGAACCTGATTTCAGTAGCGATGTTGGAGGATAAGGGGTATGATGTGGTCTTCAGCGAAGGAAAAGCCTTCCTGCGCAGTAAGACTACTGGAGAGACCCGGAAGATAGGGGTTCGAACTCGGAACCTTTATCAGTTGCAGGTAGATGACTGCGCAGCTATGGCATGCAAGGCTGGAGATGTGGTGAGCCGGGATGATGAGGGCGAACTATGGCACAGGAGATTGGGCCATCTTCACCATGGAGCTGTGAAGATTCTGCAGCAGATTTCTACTGGACTTCCTAAGGGCACCCTTGCGCAGTCAGATCAGTGCAAGGGGTGTACTTTAGGGAAGTATGTGAAAGCCACCTTTCACGAGAAGGATAGTCGCGCCACGACGATCCTTGAGAGAGTTCACACGGACGTGTGTGGTCCTTTCTCAGTTGCTTTGACAGCAAAGCACAAGTATTATGTGATCTTTGTTGATGATTTCTCTCGAAAGTGCTGGATCTTCTTCATGCAGAAGAAGAGCGATACATTCGCGAAGTTCTGTGAGTTTAAAGCACTGGTCGAGAAGGAGTCGGGGAAGAAGGTGATTGCTCTAAGAAGTGATAACGGTGGTGAATTCATCTCGGCTGAATTCAAGGAGTTCTGCAGCGCAGAAGGGATTCGGAGAGAGCTCATCGCACCCCATAACCCACAGCAGAACGGGGTGGCTGAGCGGAAGAACAGAACGATCGTGGGTGCTGCACGGGCGATGTTGCATGATCAGGGCCTACCCCTTCACTTGTGGGCTGAGGCATGCAATACAGCGGTGTATGTGCAGAACCGTTGTCCTCACAAGGTTCTTGGCATGAGTACACCAGAGGAGGCTTATTCTGGCAAGAGGCCTGATATTTCCCATTTGCGGATTTTCGGATCTCCTGTCTACATGCATGTGACGAAGGATGCAAGAAGGAAGCTGGATCCAACTGCTGAAGTTGGAATATTTTTGGGGTACACTGATACACCTCATAACTATCGAGTGTATGTGTGCGCGCATGGCCGGCAGACTGCGTGTGCGACGGGATATAAAATTTGTGAGGAGAAAGCCTGCGTGTTGTTCGCTTGAGAGGGAGCTACACTTGCATGTAGATGAGGAGCCGTTAGTTCCCAAGGAGGAGCTTCCTGATGTGGATCAGCCACAAGAGGAGGTTCGTGAGGTGGAAGAAACCACCAGCAGCGCCAACCACCGCAGGGCGCATGCGCACCACAGAAGCTGAGCGACTGGCTCGGGATGCGCAGAAGGTTGTAGGACCACCTCTGCGCATGGGGCCACAGACAGAGACAAATACCTCTGGACGAAGACACCGGATACATGGCTCTTATGAGTCAATGTGTTGTGATGCAGCCATCTCCCTTGAGGAAGCTGTGAGGAACCCGCATGGGTTGATGCCATGATCGAACACATTCCGATTATCAGAACAGCGCATGGGAGATTGTCCCAAGACCGGTTGGGAAATCGCCAGTAGGTTCGATGGATCTACAAGGTGAAGTAGGCGGCCGACTTCGGAGGCAGTGAGAAGCACAAAAGCAGATTTTCGCTCCGTGGCTTCTCGATCGAGGACCGACTATGAGGAGACTTGCACCCTCGTCGCAAGGTACTCTTCCATACGGACGATCCCTGCTCTCTCGCCGCGTATGGGGTGGCACATTCATCGATGGATGTGAAGATTGCGTTCCTCAATGGAGTTATTGAGGAAGAGGTGTACATAGAGTGTACCGAAGGTCGGAGATTCTTCAGCAAGAGTCGCATGTGTGCCGACTCAAGAGAGCACCGTACGGCGGAAGGCGGCTCCGTGCTTTCTGGTACACTCGGATAGACAAACTTACTTCACCGGGCTTGGATTCTCCAAGAGTGAGGCGGATCCAAACCCTCGTACCAGATTGTGGTGGAGGGGAAGTCGTTGATCATCGTACCATATGTAGATGATCTGATTTTGACCGGCGACGAGCGCTGATACTTTCATGCAAGGATGATCTTGTACCGAGAGTTTGAGATGAAGGACCTCGGGCATCCTCTATTATTTCCGGGATTGAAAGATTGCGCCAGCGTTGAGGACCTGCTTGTTTTCGTGGCAAGTATGCTCCGGAGATTCTCGGGAGAGGTTCAACATGTGCAAGGTCGTTAAGCTCGTTGATACCCTCTTCCGGTGGATGGAGGAAGGGAGATGCTACTTTGGAGGAGGTAGTGGATGCCACCGTTCATCGTACGCTGGTGGGGTCGTTGATGTATCCGGTCAATACCGACCCGATATATGCTATGCGCTTAACCGTCTTCGCAAGCTATGGTTAGCCCGCCAAGCTCTTTGGAAGGCGCGGGAAAGCATGTATTGCGCTATGTATCGCAGGCACATCGGGATATGGTCTATGGTACAGACAGAGGATGGAGTGAAGCTTTCTGGTTTCCTCACTGATGCATTGGGCAAAGAGTCCACCAGACCGGAAGAGCACTTCTCCGGAGGAGTTTTCAGCATTGGGTCACCGCAGTTTCCCCGGGTACAACAGAAGCGTAGATCCGAGACCTGGGCCCAAATAGGCCGAGTACATGGCAGCAAGCTTGGCTGCATGTGAGGCATGGCTTGATGAGGAAGATCCTCACAGGTTTGTTCGTGTTGCATTTGGAGCCTACAAGTGATCTATTGTGATAAATCCGTAGCCGCATCAAGCTCTCACTAATCCAGCTTTTCATGATAGGTCCAAACATATCGACATCGTGCACCATCACATCAGAGATTGTGTTCAATGGAGGATCATGATGCTTTCATATGTTCCCACGGAGGATCAGGATGCTGACATCCCGACGAAGGCGCTCACCAGGAGCAAGTTCGAATTCCACGAGGGCAGATAGATTGCGTATAATCCAGGCCTTGGTCGAGAGGGAGTGTTGAGAATGCAGCAAGATGATGGATCTTAGTGAAAGCGGGGAAGTCGCCTTCACTATGGGCTCGCAGGCAAATTCGGCGCAAAGTCTATTTTTAGACTATGTCTATTTTTAGACATACGGAGCATAATTTGGGAATTCTACTTGGAGATTCTTTGAAGTATGCGATACGTTCGTAAAATAGATGAGACCCTATTTTTTAGGACCCGTACTATTTTAGACCGATCTCCTAAAATATGGAAGTCAATATTACTTTCATCTTAATAATATTTTGACTATAAAACACGTTTACTTCCTTCTTGGCGCACTTCGCTTGAGTCATGGAGGTGGCTCATGCAACCGACACAAGGAATCACGTGTCTCTAGGGTTTGATGGCATATATCTGTAGATGGTTGGCTTCGCTAGACTCGCGGGCGGAGTTTTGGAGGGAGTTAACGTATTTATATAGTGGAGTTGTGTTCGTTTGTTTTAGTTGAACTAGTTGGGATTAGTTAACTAACTAATCAACTAGATATGAGTGGAGTAAATTAAATAATATTTAATTTACTAAATATTAACTCATTAGTCAACTCAAGAACATCAGCTCACTACGTTGCATGATCACCAAAGGAGACCAAAGGGAAGAGGTAGATGAAAGGGTGAGAAGCATTTCGCTGAGGATTTGTTTTGGTATGGGATTTGCATTACACTTGGAGGAATTGTCCATGACAATTGTGCGCTAAGCCATGATTAGAACCTTGAACCTCTTCTACATATGCCATGATTGCGCAATAGAGGCAAGGCCACAGTGAGTTTTGAACCCGAGACTTGTTCAAAACCGAGTTAGATTGTGTGTGACTTTTGGTGAGAAAGTACCGAGTACTCTCTGTGAGGAGTATCGTACTTTGTTGGTTACATGATTTCTCCATTATAATATACACAATAGTCGTGCTTGGCCATAGGCTTTCCCCATACATACTCGAGTTAATGTGTGATTGATTTGATGTGAGATTGCTTCCTCGTTATTTCCGCATGTGACAATTAATCGTAGAAGAAGGTTATGTGTTATGCATGCAATTCGAAATTGATGTATGATCGGGTTAATCTTCTATGAATAAGTGATTTATTCAAATAATTTCTACAAACTCAAAGGCGTGTTGTCTCCCCGACTGCAGAACTTCTTTTCCCATCACTCCTCAAGCTATCAATAAAATTCTCCATTTTGAACCTCGATCAAGAGCTTACCCCTTTGTCCATGGAAGAACTACTTGAAAAAGTCTACCCAACTCGTCCCCGTAAAAGTTAAAATGCATTTGCCGTACTTTATGTTGCCCGAACATCAACCTAAGGGGTCTCCTCCTATGGTTTTGCTTACTTTAATAATTTGTGCGTACTCATCCCGAATATGATATCCTTTGTCATGGGTTTCCAATACAAGTGAATAAGGCCGATGAAATAACCCCGGTGTTGCCGTCTATCTTTACCCCCGGGCAACCCCCCCGTAAAGAAAATACAGACTTTGCATCCTTCATTTCCAATAAAATCCATGACCAGCTTCCATGAGGCTAGATAATGAAAAAGTGTTTAAATATTCCTCTACCATTTACCATCTCCTCATCTATTATCAACTTTTCCAGAAGTTCCCTTTTCTTGTCAAAAATCTTGATGCCAAGGGAAACCCTAGATCAGTTATATTTTGGTCCGCCATAACTCACTCTTCCATAATTTTACTCTTATGCTAAGTTCATCGATCTTTTTGTATATCCCGCAACTACCTTGTTCACAGAATTCCCCTCCAAGGCTCGCGTAATGAGATTAAGAAGATCATGTGCCTTTCAAGGACACATAAAAAGTTGGGGACTAGTATTTATATCAAAACCATTCACCACTAGAATATATGGTTGTGAATTGCATCCATTCAAATTGCCAAAATATGTGCCTATGAGACTTTTTCCTTGAATATTTCTGCAAATGAATAATTTCGATATGATTCATTTTTGTAGTGTAAAAAAGAAAGCCCAACTCAGATCAAAAGTCAATTAGGTCCTTCATGCAACTCTAGGGATGTTGAGCGAGAAGTGTATGATATACTACAAAACCGTTGCAAGTTCCAAAAGGAGTTTCCATCAAGTTCCTTATGATCCATTTAGTTTTATCTGTGATAAAAGAAGAAGAACAACCATCCCCATATATTCACCACAGGGTCCCCGAAATAGAACAATACAACCAAGATGAACGGGTGGAAGGAACACTGAAGACAAGATAATGAAGAAGACAATAGAAACAAAATTATGAAAGATCTTGAGAAAGAGTTTGACCTAGAATCTTTGTCAAGTGTACCTCACATTGGCACCTCTTAGCAGAAAACCTCCAACAAGCTGCAGAAGAGGAGTCGATTAATTATGTTGAGTCTAAAGGTAAAGGGAAAGAACTCCGAAATACATGTCATTGTTCGCCGTGCAGAGAAACCTCAAACCTCTAGGGCACCAAAATTTTATTATGCTTCTCCTACCAAGTAAATCATCCCGAAGTTTCTAATTAAAACTCCATCTAATATGGAAATAGGCAAGAAAAGACAAAGCCCATCCTACTCCTCCCAAAGAATCCTCGTAGCCAAGCATCAAGCTAAAAGGTAAACCCGATCCACTTCCGCGTATGTGGAAATAATTGATGAGATGTTTGATGATGAAAGAGAAGATAGTCAACTAACCGGCACAAATAGTGAAACAAACACAGCATCACAAATGAAAAGCATTGTAAAAGCGCTGAGCACGAATTTTCTTTCTTTTAAGCCACCAAAAATGTATATTGGTGTGATATAAAGAGAACTTTCACATACAAAAGCAAGAATGAACCATTGAGAATGAAGGTATATGATCAAGATCTAAAAATGGCCCCACACAATCAGAAAGATTGATGTCGCATTCTGAAATTCAAATAAGGCAAAATGATGATGAGCCATTTCAAATCCAAAGTACCAAATCCCATGACAAGATTCGATTATATTAGGACCAATTTTGAGGTCCTCGCAAAAGACATTCATCCCTCGAATTTCGTATAGAGTTGCATAAACAAATTGGGGAAATGGTATATTCCACTTTTTTACCGATATGTCATGTCACCCCTTAGGCTACAAGATTCTTTAAATAATGCACAAGCACCCAACAAATTTGGAGAAGACCTCCTCTCAGCAAAAAGATACCGTAACAAAGTCTCTCGGAAGACATAATCATCATTTAATACAATCCCAAAGATATCAAAAGCATTGAGGCACTAATTAAAAAGAAAGATGATGATATAGCTGCACCGAGAAGGCAACTGAAATTACGTAAAATTTCAAGGCATCCCCTGCACTCCAAGAAGCTTTGAAGGAAAATTCACAGAAGAGATGAATGAGTTGCTCTTAAAAATGACCGGAAAGTAATTGAGTGAAACAGTAGAAAGAATTGGAACAAGATTTACAAGAAAATGAAGCTATCATGCATATCCATCACGTAAGCTACTACAACTGTACTAATAACAAAGTAGATCAACAAACAGTAGCTTCAAGACAGGAGACACTTCTATTTAAGTTCCGATGAATTGGTAAAAATGGAAAGTTTAAAACTCGCAGTCACAGAACTTAAACCAGCTACAAACTGCGCTAGAAAACTTTGTTGTGAATATGATATGTCCAAAAGGATCACAGTATAATACCATGGAAATTAAAAGATTGGAAAAATTGGTTAAGGGCTTTAGAAAAAGATCTTTCATTAGAAAAGCCTTTGAGAGAAATAAATGAAATTCTTTGGGATAATATAATTGAGTCAATAAAAGTATTTGGTCCTTTGTTCAAACAATCTTTGAACAAAATGACTTGATCAAAGTAGGTCGTGAAGAAATAACCAAAACAAGAAATGAATTAAAGAGCAGAAATTCAGCAAGCCAATCAACTTATGCAGTTTCGAACACCTGCATTAAGCAACAAATTTTCTTAATTAGGAATTGATGATAGAGCCGTACATTATTTTAGAAATAAAAAGAGTTTTTACTAAAAGAACTCTTATGTAATTTGGAAAGAAAGTGCTCGTATATTCTAGAAGAAATCAATGCTTTTAAAGGGAAATTTCAGGTTTTATTAGACAATGGGTTACTCTACTCCCATGCTCGCAGGATAAGATAATGGACTGAAACTCATGTTACTAAAATAGACATAGATGCTCATAACACAACTGTTATTTCTATCGGGTCATTACACAATACTGCTAACAACAAAAAGAAGGAATCCTCAATGGCTGTGAATAATTTGTTTCATCTTAAGCATGAAATAAAGTATTTATTCCCTAGTCACCCAATTTTTACAGTATACACAGAGGCCGATGAGACATTGAGAAAACTTAAAAGGACCTTAGTAGCAAGGATCAATGGTGGGAAGACTTATTGAAATTTTGTAAAATTTATCTTCAAAGTAGAAATTTGTCTTTTACCATCATGTGAAGGATAAATGAGGAACAGTGTTAAAGAGTATCGCTGAACAAAGTTAAAGAGCATCCGTAAAAACAAAGAGCACGTACAAGAAAAAGAATTACTCAAAGGGACAAACATCGAGCCTTATTATAGCACCTCGCTCTCAAAGACATCCTTTAAAATATAAAACAACACACCAAATAGCCTACATTTTATTCTATCTACGACCATCTGTCTTTTTTATTGTAACTTATTTATTAGTGACCCTAAATTTGTACGAAGGAGGTATATTTTCAATCATTTGTTGTATAAGTAAACCCTCAAAGAGAGTATTGAGGGTGGATTCTACTACTTCGCCGTGACATTGATGTTTTTGGAATAAAAAGTGGTTTTGGAGAAATTTATTTGTGGCTTGCCGGATGACAATTTGAAGCTCGTGACTTTTGGCAGGATTCGTGTGTCCGACTCCAGCTCAATAAGTCTTTCTATCCTATGTCTTGAAGTTTTATATTTGTTTATAATATCATTGTGTCCATTTCTCGAATAATTGACATAAAAGAATAACTCAAAATTTACTTAATTGTACTCCGAGTTCAGTTTGTGATTATTCTTAATGTTTTCAAATTAGTTATAAGCACGAATTTTTAAATGCCTTTGCTTGCTAATTTTAAACATTTTTATTACTATAATAAAAATTCTTCATTGCTCTTTATTTGTAATCATTTCATTTCTTTTCTTTGAACATGGTGAAAGATTCTTAACTCCGCTTTTCATCCCTTCAAACCTCATCTCCATCCACTTTAAAGTTTGGCGATTGTTCTCTGCTTAATGATTCTGTCTCCGTAAAGCCATCTTGTGTGTAGAATAGAGATCCGTAAATCCATCCTTTTGACTCCATATCCCAATGGCCTGAAAATATTCAACCTTGCCCTTGAGTTGGAAGAATTGTTCATTTTCAAACAAACTTGGATCCGTAACCAGGGCCTAAAACTTTCTAAGAACAAAGATAAATCATAAAGAGAGAGCTCCTCTCGATGCACAGTTGATTCTATCCGAAGGTTGGTTTGTGGTTACCTCGTATGCCTTTTCCACAACTTCAAGGAAAACCCGAGTGATAACATAGTGGCGACTATACTGGGACCCGAATCATTTTATTGTTAATATTGTTCACTTATAAGATATAGATGCAGTCTCAAGATCACCAGTAGCTCTTTGAAATTGCTTTTGCTATGCAATTGCAAAAAGTAAATAAATGTTGTTTCCGCCTATCTCTGATTTAGCCTATACCTCCGAACCTTAGTTTCAAAGTTTAATCGTACTTCCGCTCAATAAATCTTTGACAAAATTTAACCTAAAATCATTATTTCTCGAATAATTGGTAGAAGTTGTATTTAAAAACCAAAAATCCAAAAACACGTAGTCTAGGAAACCGGCTTCGTAAAAGGATTCGTCATACTAGGTCAAACTCGACCCTAATCCACCACCAATATTTGAAAATCCAAATCTGATCCCTAGGATTCTTAGAAGACAAGGAAGTCAAGGAAGTTCGAAAGAGGAAGTCAAGAGAGTTCGGAAGTTCCGTACCGTCTAGATCACATTCTCGTCCTGTGAAGTGATTATATATTTTCGATGAAATCCCTTTGATGAGTGTTTTTGAACTTCTCTCGTTTATAAATTTTTCTCGAAAACTCAATTATCTAGATTAGTTCCATCCATTGTTTTTTGAAGATTTGCAATTCAGACTACCATATCACCTTGAGAGCCAGCTACAAGTCTCCATTCAATCAACAAACCTTTGAAGAAAGTTCAAACATCTCCGTAATTACCGAAGCTTCCCAAGTTCGCTAATTTTTCTCAAGCTTTTCAAACACCTAATAATTTTCCACCCCACCTATTGTTCCATTACATCTTCCAATGGCCAATAAATATGCTCCGTTACGATTGCCGCCCAACCCCGCCTTGCCTCAAGATTATAAGAGTAATATCACACCTTTTCGATGGACGTACTTACACAGCTCAACAACATACCAAAAGAATGACCGATTACTTTGAATTCTATGAAATTGACACCGATGATGTCCGAATGAGAATTTTTTGTTCGAAATTCACCGGAGAAGTCAGGACATGGTTTAGGGCTCTTGCTCCAAATAGTATTGTCGATTTGCCACTTTAGTAGGTCATGTTTGAATAGATGGGAGAAAAAAGAAAGACCCTCTTCAGACCTATCCGACTTTGGAAAATTGGAAAAGAGGACCTACTGAAACCGTGCAAGATTACATCATAAGATTCAATGAAGTTTCATAAATGTTGTTCCTCAAAACCTTAGACCCCTCAGCTCTGACTCCGCATTTGTTAAATTTCGATGGTTTCGGACTCACATACAGCATATCACCAGGGAAAAGAGCTCCTCAGACCCTAGAAGAAATGTAGGCGACAGTGGTTAGCGTGGAAGCAAACCTCATAGAAAAACGAGCTAGAGCTAGGGCCGAAAGAAGAATGCCTATGATCAAGAACCCTTCGGGCCTTTGAAAGAAAGTTGGATGCAATCATCAAAGGTATGGAAAGATTAGGAGATTAAAGAGGGAGACAATCGAAAGAAAGTTCATCGGTGATAATAAAAATGTTGTGAGGAACTCCAAACTTTAGGAGAAATTAGAACCAAAATCTTGGGGAAGAATGTTCCCGACCAAAATATCAAACCAAATTTTCCAAGAAAATTTGTTGACAGTTCCACTTCTGAAGAACCTTCTCGAGGATGTTGAAATAAATAACGTAAATGAAGACAAAAATGAACCGTGTTTTCCTATCTCAAGATGATCAAGAAAACCACATCTTTGAAACATTTCCAACTCATCTAGAGAGACTTTTGATTTTAAAGAAGGTTATGACACAACCATTTATGAGGTTCATAAACAGATAATTTGAGTAGTTGTGATTGGATTTGATGTGCCGTAGAATACAAACGTAAAGTCAGAAAAAAACAAAATGTCAAAGGTGTTAACATCCTCATGTACAAAACATTCTGCGAAAAAAATTCGTCTAGAACAACTCCTAACCCTTCAAATCCAATAATCGAAGATGTGTCCGTACAACCAACCAAACAATAAAACAACAATCTAATACTTTTCCTCCTCGTAGGAAATGTAGGAGAACTAGTAGAATGACCAGAAACACCTTCAAATCATAATTCCACTCATGAAAAAGAAAAACGTTGAAGACCCAAAAAATAGAGAAAACTCCAATTGTGCAAAACACTAAAGCTCAAACAAAGAGAAACCTTCAATCTAGAGGTCGAAATAGGTAAACTAAAAATAGTTGTTCCTATCGAACCGGCTAAACACGATGTCTATAGAAGTCAAATCAGCAAATCCCTTAACATTAACATTACCGGAATGGATGATTCGGCTGAATATTCTCGATGATCAACCCAAACTCCTTTTGGCCCCGAGGTAAATGGCAAAACCGTAAAGTGGAGGAACTCCTCCATTTTACGTTAGCCTAAACGTTCATGATAAATACTCCACAATGCTATGCTTGATTCGGAGCATCCCACAATTTGATGCCAAAAGCAAGATGAAAAGATTAAAATTCAGACATTGCCGCCGTACCGTATAAATATTTGTTTTCTTTTGATTCCAATGTAAGATGTTTAGGTTTGATTAAAGATTTGTGTGTTACTTTGGTGCAATATCCTCGTTTAAGTCTGCTTTGATGGATATAGTAGTGGTTGATATCCCTCCTAAATATGGTATGTTGTTGTTCAGATCCTGGGTGTTAAGCTTGGAGGATCTATTCACTTAGACATGTGATATGCCACTATATCGCATTTCTCTGGTCAACCTAAAAGATTATATAGAGAAACCCTTGATGAAGTACTTGGTAAGTAGCCACGAGAAGCCCTCGAAACTTTCATGTTTATTCAATACATTTTGATATGGATTCTTTCATTCTTTATAATGCTGAAAATGACCTTCCAATTGAACTAGAAGCACTGAAAAAGAAAGCTACAAACAAACCACCGTTTCCATTGAAGAAATTTCCGAAGACAAAGAAACAATTTAAAACAAGAAATTCCGTAACAAACTAAACAACTAGCTCCCTCGTTAAAAAAACATGTTAAAATAGTTGATAAAGATTATGAACATGAAATTCCGTGGCATTTAGAATTTGATGGTTCCGCTTAACAAGTTAGAGCAAGGAGTCGTGAATTTGGTTACATAATGTTGAAAACGATCATGTCAAGGTCATTCTCATAGATTGAATTTTAAATACACTAACAACATGGTCGAATACGAAGCCCTTTTGCTAGGGCTTAAACATGCTAAAAAGTTAGGAGCAATTAGGGTATCAATCATAGGAGACTCGAATTAATTATCCAATAGATTAATGGTGAATGTTCAACCAAAGATCTCAGACAGAAAACAATACGCAGAAACAGCTTGTGGAAATTCTCAACACCTTTCTACAAGCTCAACTTGCCAAGATTCCCAGAAATGAATTTGCATGCTCGTCAGCCTTGCAATGTTCGCTAGCACATGTAATTCCCCCTTTTGGACCCAATCATCATCATTGTACCGAGATTAGACATAGACCTCGCTATACCGGACAATCTAATTAATCGGGCAAGTATTTGTAAATAACAATCATATCAATAGTTTTTTGACACTAGAAAATGAGTTTTCTAACAAACTTCATATAGATGAAGACATAACCATTGATGAATCTGATCAAGAAAAAGAACAAAAAAGATATTCCAAAGAGACTGCAATTCACATGCTTCACCCCACCATCTACCTAAAAAGATATGCAGGATTTGATACAAATGGAATTTGATGAGATCATAGAAAATGAAACTCGAAATCATTAATCAAAGATAATCATCATACCCAAAGGATTAACCTTTGGAAGATCTTTTTGACTCGAATGACATTCCATTTAAACCCAAAATGGAACCCGTTAAGGCCGATATTGAAGAATGCAACTTAGGAACCCCGTAAAATCCCAAAAATGGTTAAACTATCTAAATATTTGCCAAGATCAAAAAGGTTAAGTATGTTGAACTTTTAAAAGAATTCCAGGATGTTTTTGCCTGGAGTTATGAAGATCTTAAATCATATGATGATCAATCATTCAACATACTATACCTTTGGAACCATATCAGAAACTCAAAATGTGAACTTAGAAGGATTAATCCTATTTTACTACCTTCAATTGAAAAGGAAATTAAAAGAATGTATGAAGCAGAATTATAGCTCCTAATAGGTTCTCCGAATGGGTTTCTAATCTAGTACCAACAAGAAAGAAAACCTGGAGAAATTAGATCGTGTGTTGATTTAAGAAATTTGAATAAAGTTTCTTTAAAAGATAACTATCATTTGCCTAAAATGGACCATATCTTACGTAGGGTAGTTGATCTTCAAGAATATCTCTTCTGGATGGATTTTCGTGGTATAACCGTATTCCGGTTCATCCCGATGATCGTGGATAAAACAAAGATTTACAACACCATGGGGTACTTTTAAATATGTCAAGATGCCTTTTGGACCCGGGTTAACGCAGGAGCTACATTTCAGAGAGCAAATGGACATTGCTTTGCTAAAGAAATACATGATTTTCTGGTGATTTATCTAGATGATTTAAGCGCTTTTTCCAAACACCAAGAACATTTGGGTCATTCAAGGCAAGTGTTTATAAAGTGCAAGTAAAAATATGGTATTTCCTTAAATCCTAAAAGTCATTGTTTGGTTTGGAAGAAGGGAAAGCTCCTAGGTCACATTATTTCTAAAGATGGCATTAGAATAGATCCTAAAAGAATACAAGCAATTTTGCGTATACCTCATCCCGTAAACATAAAAGAACTTCAAGCTTTCATAGGAAAGATCAATTTCTTGAGAAGATTTATTTCTAGTTTAGTCGAATTAATTAGATTTCTTTACTAACATGCTTAAAAAAAGATTCGAGCATTGATCGGATCAGAAGCCAAGCAATCATTTGAAGAAATCAAATGGCTTTAACAAGAACACCTAAGCCTACCAATTCAAAGTTTGATAGAGATTTCATTATTTTTTTCATTTGCTCTTCGAACATACAATTGTGCACTGCTTACCACAAAAGGATGATCAGGATGTGAAAAACCAATTGTGTTTTTCAAGAAAGCAATTCTTAGAGATGCATCTTTGAAATACAATATCATGGAGAAATGTGCTTTTGCACTTGTAAAAGCAATTAAAGATTTCAGAGTTTATATATTATATTCTCGTGTGATAGCTATGTGCCTAATGTTGTAGTTAAAGACATCTTGACTCAAGATGGTATTGAAGGCAAACGAGGTAAGTGGATAGCGCCATTTTAGAATATGATATTGAAATTAACCAACAAAACTTTATAAAAGGTCAAGGTTTGGCTCAACTCATGACCGAAACTAATTGCCAAGCCTTGGACATTAACGAATCGGATGACGAATGTGAGATGGCGACTCCACGTACTTACCAAGCTTTCTTAGATTCTCCCCCGGTACACTAATATCATTTATGTTTTTGCTAAACCTCGCAAGCTCCTCCAGGGTTGTCCGTAACAAAACAAATATTTTTGAAAATGACATCTTTAAAATATTGTATTTTAGATAGTGCTTTTTTTTGGAAAAATCATGATGAATCTTTATTAAATTGTTTATTAAAAGATGAAGTTTTACAAGGCACTTAATGAATTTCACAGGAGATTGTGGTGACACCCTACCGGAAGTCAACCTATAGCATAAAATCTAAGGGTTGGTTTTTACTCAAGCAACTTGTTTTCAGATGTTAAGAAATTTGTAACAACTTGTCATAAGCGTATCTTTGAGGGTAAAAGAAAGTTGTTACCTTTTACCATTAAAACTAATTTCCATAGAGAGACCCTTTCAACAATGGGGATTAGATTTTTATTGGAGAAATCCATCCCTCTTTCGGTCACTACGTATAGATTCTTACTGCCACATTACTTTACCAAATGGATTGAAGCTATCCCATGTAGACAAAAGCCAATGATTATGTAATTATAGTATTTTTAGAAACCAATATACTTTCAAGATTTGGTCGTCCCGCAGAAAATTATCGCGTATAATGCCGCTCGCATTTAAGTCAAAGAAAATGATTAGTTTCTGCAATAAATATCATATTAATTTAGGTCATTCAATGTACCCTATTACCCCCAGGGTAATGGATCGCGTAATCTTCCAATAAAAAGCCTTATTAATATCATCAAAAAGTTATTGGAAGAAAATAAAAAAGAATTGGCATAAGAAACTTACCAATGCATTGTTGGGCAGTATTGCCGT
The DNA here is from genome assembly GCA_034641835.2 of Pinus albicaulis. NCBI lineage: Eukaryota > Viridiplantae > Streptophyta > Pinopsida > Pinales > Pinaceae > Pinus > Pinus albicaulis. The sequence continues at coordinate 68,928 of JAXQQM020078285.1, read as the reverse complement.
ACTTACAACTAAGAAATCAATTGGGACTAGTCCATATGAATTAGTTTATGGTATTGAAGCAAGATTCCCATCATCTTTAGAATTCCTATTATGAAGTTATCAGAGGCTCAAGTGGAACCAAATGACATTCAAAGAAGAATTAATCAAACACCTACTTGCAAAAAGAAACTGCAGAAGAAGTATATCAACGATCTCAAGTCTTGCAGAAAAGTTAAAGAAAAATGTTTGACAGAAGAACTAAAGGTAAGATTTCCAATTAGGAGACAAAGTCCTAAGATGGGATTCCGTAAGGGAAGAAAAAGGGAAACATGGGAAATTTGATTTCTTATGGAAAGGGCCATACATCATTCATGCCTTGCTGTGGAAACAACACATACTTTTTTTGAAGAATTTGGACAATTCGTGTCGAAGAATGGCCAATCAATGGTCGAATGCTAAAGCATTATTTTGATCCTATTTACTAGGATATTCTGATTTTTTCTAACTTGTATATAATATATGCTTTTCTAATGACTGGCCAGATTATGGTGACTTCTTTGGAGTTGAAGCCCGAAGAGAAGGCCCTAAGCTTCAAAAGTTCACTATCATATATAGAATAAAGCTACTGTATGAAGGAGATTACATGGTTCGGGGCTTGAAGACATTTTGAGGCATCCGACTCGTCGTTCTTGACTTTCCACAAGGAAAATCCATCCCCAAGTGGGAGCTTGTTAGACTCTATACTAATAGGTGTCATTTTTCATGATTGTCTTGATTAAACTATGCAATATGTTCAAACCTTTTTCTTGAGCAAAGGTGTTCCATATTCTTGAAAAACCAAAAAATCAAAAAATTAAAAAAAATGTAAAGAGGGTATACCCTAAAAGAAAAATCAAAGGGTAAAAAGAATGAAATGGTCAAAAAAAGTGAAAGAAATGAACCCAAAAACAAAATAGACCAAGGGAAAGTGTGCAAATCCAAATGCTACTCACTATTTCATTTAAAATAAAGAAATTAAAAGTGTACCACAAACTTTTGACATAATTTATGAAATCACTAAACTGCGTTTAAACTTGACTCATTCATGTTTCAATTTCATGTTGTAGAATAGAGAATAAGTATCCGACTAAACAAATTAATCTTGCGCATAAGTAGATAGGTAGAGTTACGAAAGGTGCCCAATAGTTTAATTCGAGCCTGGGATGTAATAAGGGTAGAATTAGATAGATTTGCCATGTAAAAAGAAAAAAGGTTGATAAGTGGCTTGCCGTCTAAGTGCACCTTAATAAAGAAGAGAAAATGGTAGTGTAAAGTAGATAGGGTAGGTAGATGGTGTTGCAAAGTCTCATGTGATGAATGATGGTGCTGAATGTGTTTAATCTTTTACTTTCATCACAAATATTGAAGCAGAAAATGCATTGGAAAATCACAGCAAGCAAAGTCAAAATCATTAACTTCCCACATCACTTCCTCCCTAAGATTTTTACTAATTTCCCCAAAGTGCTAAGGTATTTGGAGATTAAAGGAGCTCAAGGCATTTCCTTGACTTTTGAGGACCGGACCCTCGGCCTAATGATCAAAAAGACCTAAGTACTTGAAGTTATCCATCATTGCACTCATTCACTTTTAATCTTTTCCCAAGTAAAATCCCATTTTACTTAGGAAAATCATGTAAATTTCCATAATAAACCCTCAAAATCACTATGCTATGTTTAAGTGTTGAAATTAAGATGATATAATTTACTTCAAAGATCTTCACTTTCTTAGTGATAGTTAAGTATTTTGAGTTTACCTTGCCTTTTATCATATTAACTTCTCGACTTACTTATTAAATCCCTAGTGAAAAGACCTTATCCTATAGTAATATAACTCCTTTTTACATAAATATCCCAAAAAAACTCCTTATTATAAGTTTTGGCCAAAGTTATGCAATCCCCTTTGTTAAATAAAAAACCCAATAAAAAACCCTTTGGCTAAAAATACCCATATAAGTTATTTCTACCCCTATGGTCGATAAATGGCATTAATTTATTACCATATGATAAAAATAAACGAAGAAAAGAGTTTTTTTAAACATATATTAAATATATGTTTTCAAATCTAAAAACATAAATAAAAATCAAAGTTTCCATACCCGACCATTCATTAACCCGTGAGATTGATTAAATCATTTGGATTAATCAATAATCACATCCCTCCGCCAATCAAACGCCGGGATATTTAATTAACTTAATCATGTTTTAAAACCCCGTCGGGCCCGCACATAAAAACTTTGCCAAATCCTCATCCCGTTCGCCGCCAGATCTCCTCCCCGATGATCAACGGTCCAGGATCATTTAGCTGGCCGTCGTGCATCCGGAAGTTAACGCGCGGGGGCATGGTGGTTTTGGAATAGTCCTCCGACCACGTGTCCGTTGATTAATGGAATCGCTCCCTCCGCGCACAATACCACCATCTCCCAAAGAGCGGTGCGAGAATTACCGCTTACCGCCCGGTCTCGATGACGCGTCCCTTCCGCACCGGACAGACGCCATCCGAAAAAACCAAAATCCCCATTGACTTGTAAATAAAACAAAAAATCGTGTTTTTTCTCTCGTCATTTTCACCGCCGAAACGACCGCGTCCTCTCGAAAATTTTAAAATTCCGCCTGCCAGACGCCGCCTACCAAATTGTCGAACGCCATTGCCACGCCGTTGCCCAAGTGTCCATCCACCACTTCAACCAAAGGTTCCGTAAAATTTGAATTTTCTATTGAATATATATTTATTCGCATTCCCCGCCGAAACTCTCTCGAAAATCCACTTTCTCGTGTTAAAATCTGCGTTTGTGTCCTGAAAAAGGGTTACGTCGCCTATTCGAGTTCTCGGCACAGAAATCAGCTCCCGGTAATCAAAAACCAAAGCTCCGCGTCCTGAAGAAATCCCGTAAACTTCCATTTGAACAAGAACCAAAATGGAAGCCGTTAAATTTCGAATGTAACCCCGTTGAATGCTTCACAGAGTTATAATACTTACCATTAGTGGATAAAGACTTCCAAATTAAATACTTTCAGGGTTTCCGATGAAAGTCCTCTTCGGTTATTGTCGCGTGCAGACGATTATTCGAAGGGTCTCAATGTCATTGGATTGTGGGAATCAAATTTCCCAGACATCTCTATCCTTCACCATATTTTCCTGGGTTCATCCACTACCTGCCACTCCAACTATGATTCAACTCAAAGGGCGTGTTGTTCTCCCCACTGCAGTATCCTTTTTCCCCATCACTCCTCAAGCTATCAATAAAATGCTCCATTTTTTGAACCCCATCATGAGCTTACCCCTTTGTCCATGGAAGAACTACTTGAAAAGTCTACCCAACTGCCCTTAAAAGTAAAATGCATTGCCAGATTTCTATGTTGCCTCGAACATCAACCTAAGGGCCTCCTCCTCATGGTTTTGCTTACTTTTGTACACACTAGCGCACTCATCCCCGAATATGATATCCTTTGTCATGGGTTTCAATACAAGTGAATATGCCGATGAAATAACCTCGTGCTGTTGTTCATCTTTACCCCCGGGCAACCTCCTCATATGAAACATGACTTCGCATCCTTCATTTCCAATAAAATCCATGACCATTCATGAGGCTAGATAATGAAAAAGCGTTTAAATATTCTGCTACTCATTTACCATCTCCTCATCTATTATCAATCAGAGAAGTTCCCTTTTCTTGTCAAAAAAGCTTGATGCCAGAAACCCTAGATTAGTTATATTTTGTCCGCCATAACCTGTTCTATAATTCTCCCTATTCTGGTGCCGAGTCTAATGACATCTTTTTGTATATCCCGCAACTACCTTGTTCGTCAGAATTCCCCTCCAAGGCTCCGCAATGAGATTAAGAAGACTTTGCGCTTTCAAGGACATATAAAGTTGGGGATCGGTATTTATATCAAAACCATTCTACCATCATAATATATGGTCGTGAATTGCATCCATTCAAACTGCCAAAAATATGTGCCTATGAGACTTTTTGCCTTGGAATATTTCGAGAAATAACAATCGATATGATCTATACTTTTGTAGTGTAAAAAGAAGTTCAACTGTGATCAAAAGTCAATTAGGTCCTCTCATATGCAACTCTAGGGATGCCGAGCGAGAAGCGTAAGATATACTACAAAACCGTTGCAAGTTCCAAAGGAGTTTCCGTTGGGTTCCTTATGATCCATTTAGTTTTATCTCAGGATAACACGAAGAACAAATCATCCCCATATATCGTTCATTCTGGGACCGGAACAATACAACCAAGCATGAACGGGTGGAAGGAACACTAGTTGAGCAAGATAATGAAGAAGACAATAGAAACAAAATTATGAAAAATCTTGAGAAGAGTTTGACCCAGAATCTTTTCGTCAAGTGTGTACCTCACATCGTAATTCTTCATAAAACTTCCAACAGGGTTACAGGAAGAGAGTTTATCAATTGCAAAGTGAGCTCCAAAGGTAAAGGGAAAGAACTCCGAACACAGATCATTGAAACTTTCGGTTACATATGCAGAGAAACCTCAAACCTGTAAGTACCCGCATCAGACACAGGTTTCTTCCTATCATAAATCATCCCGAAGTTTCAGAATGCACCCATCTAATATGGAAATAGGCAGAAAAGACAAGCTCCAGATCCTACTCCTTCCAAAGAATCCTCGTAGCCACATCAAGCTAAAAAGGCAAAAACCCGATCCACTTCCGTATGTGGAAATCATTGATGAGACTGATGATGAAAGAGAAGATAAGTCAACTGAACCCGGGGTACATGAAAGAAGTAAACACAAAGCCACAAAGGAAAAGTATTGCAAAAGAAGCTGAGTACCGAAGTTTTCTTTTTAAGCCACCAAAACGTGGCTGGCTGTGTGATATAAAGAGAACTTTCATTAATATAAAAGAAAGAATGAACCATTGAGAATGAAGGTATATGATCAAGATTCAAAAATGGCCCCACACAATCAGAAAGATTGATGTCGCATTTGAAATTCAACAAGGCAAACACATGGAGCTATTTCTTAAATCCAAAGCATCATCAAACCCATGACAAGATTCGATTATATTAGGGACCTAATTTTGAGGTCCTGCAAAAGACATTCATCCCCCGGACCGTATAGAGTTGCATAAAATGTGTCCAGAAATGGTAAGACCTACTCTTTACCGATAAGGCTGCTGCTTCTACCTAGGGCTACAAGATTCTTTAAATAATACAAGCAATTCCAAATAAAAATTGAGAAGGCCTCCTCTGCAAAAAGATAACAGGACAAAGTCTCAGTATAATCATCAGTTTGGGTCACAATCCCAAAGATATCAAAAGAATTGAGGCACTAATTAAAAAGAAAGGATGATGATATAGTTGCACCGAGAAGGCAATGAATGCTGCTCAAGAAAACTTCGCACCCAAGAAGTTTTGAAGGAAAAATTTCACAGGAAGAGATAATGGAGTTGCTCTTAAAAATGACTAAGCAATTGAGTGAAACAAGAGAAAGAATTGGAACAAGCTTTACAAGAAAAGGAAGTTATCATGCATATCCATCACAGTAAGCTACTACAACTACAAAACGCAACAAAGAACATCAACAAACAGAGCTTCAAGACAGGAGACACTTCGGTTTAAGTTCCCATGAATTGAAAAATAAGTTTAAAACTCAAAGTCACAGTAACTGAAACGTCAAAGTTCAGTGAAGTGAAAACTTGGAGTAAATATGATACATCCATATGACCTGCTATGCATAATACCAAAAATTAAAATATTGGAAATTGGTTAAGGCTTAGAAAACATCTTTCACTAGAAAGCCTTTGAGAGAAATAAATTTTAGAAATTAGATAATATAATTGTCAATAAAAAGTATTTGGTCCTTTATTCAAACAATCTTTGAACAAAACACCTGATCAAAGTAGCCTATAAGAAATAGCTACAAACAAAGAAATGAATAAAGAGCAATCAGTGCTGAATCAATTTACATGCGCTTCGAACAATCGCACTAAGCAACAGCCTTTCGTAATTAGGAATTGATGACAAGGACAGCACTATTTTAGAAATAAAAATATTTTTACTAAAAGAACTCTTATGCACTTGGAAAGAAAGTGCTCGATATTCTAGAAGAAATCAATGCTTTTAAAGGGAAATTTCTGTGTCTTCATGTTTAGGACAATGGTTACCTACCCTATGCTCGGGCAGAGAATAAGATAATGTACTTCTAAAACCTATGTTACTAAAATAGACATACATGCTCATAACACAATCACATTTCTATCAACACACAAAAACATTGCCAACAAGGAAGGAAACTTCACTTTACAAGGTGAAGAACTTGTTTCATCTTGAGCATGAAATAAAGTATTTATTTCCTAGTCACCTACTTTTACAGACACACGTAGGCCGATGAGACATTGAGAAAACTTAAAAGATCATACAGGTAAGATAAATGTAGGAAGACTTATTGAAATTTCAGAGAAATTCTGATTTCTCAGCAGAAATTTGTCTTTTACCATCATGTGAAGGATAAATAGTGAACAAAGTTAAAGAGTATTGAAGGAATGTGTTAAAGAGTATCCCAGAAAACAAAGAGTATCGCACAAGAAAAAGAATTACTCAAAGGACAGCATCAAGCCTTATTATAGCACCTCGCCTCCAGCACATCCGCAAAATGAGGAAACAACACACCAATAGTTACATTTTATTCTATCGACGAGGACCATCTGTCTCCTTTTTTATTGTAACTTATTTATTAGTCACCTTAAATTAAGGGCTAGGTTAGTGTGAGATATTTTCAATCATTTGTTGTCTAAATAAACCCTCAAAGAGAGTATTGAGGGTGGATTCTACTACTTCGCTGTGACATTGATGTTTTTGGAATAAAAAGTGTTTTGGAGAAATTTATTTGTGGCTTGCTGGATGACAATTTGAAGCTCGTGACTTTTTGCAAAGGATTCGTGTGTTTTGACTCAGCTCAATAAGTCTTTCTATCCTATGTTCTAAGTTTTATATTTGTTTATAATATCATTGTGTCCATTTCTCGAATAATTGACATAGTATCAACTCAAAATTTACTTAATTGTACTCGAGTTTAGTTGTGATTATTTCATTGTTTTCTTCTAAATTATTTATAAGCACGAATTTTTAAACGTTCCGCTTCTCATTAATTTAAACATTTTGATTACTATAATAAAGAATTATTCACCGCTCTCTTATTTGTAATCATTTCTATTTCTTTTCTTGAACATGGTGAAAGATTCTTAAATCGCCTTTCATCCCTTCAAACCCATTCCATCCACTTTAAATTCTCATGATTGTTCTCTGTTTACAGTCTTGCCCCGTAAAGCCATCTCTGGTGTGTAATAGAGATCCAAAGAAAGCCATCCTTTGGACTCCATAGCCCAATGGCCCGAAAATATTCAACCTTTCCCTTTAGTTGGCGAATTCCACCATTTTCAAACAAACTCTTGATCTATAACTAGCCTAAAACTTTCTAGGAACAAAGATAAATCATAAAGAGAGAGCCCTCTGGATGCATTGGCTGATTCTCGTATCCGAAGGTTGGTTTGTGGTTACCTCGGGGTATACTTTCCTTTTCCACAACTTCAAGGGAAAACCTCGAGTGATGTCAGGATCGCCACACAGGGAGTTTTAAGGATCCGGGATGACCGGTTTTAGCCGGTTAATAGGCTCGTAAATATGAATAAGCCCGTTATGGGTTGTGCTTCGGTCACATACTTCGCCACGCCACGCGCATAGCCAGCCGCCGGGGCAGGATACCGCTATTGTCTTTCCTCGCTCGCAAATCGCATCTCGATTGCCGCCAGTGCCCGATTGCCAATGGTGCATTGGTGCCGTCCCGATACTAATTTCGATGGGTGGATGAGCTGACCGGAGGCGACTACGTAGTTTCCGATCTATCCGGCGAATTCGCTCGTCAGTCCGTGGGGTTGGTGCGTAAGACCGCAACAATCGAGATCCCGCGCCAGCATTGACTGGGAGGTGCCGCATTGGATCATTGTACACCCGCGGGAACTTGGGAAATATCTATGCCTTTTATAAGGGGTTCCGCATGTGCAAGGAGTTGGGCCTCGTAATGATATTCTCGCCTTGTCTCCGTGCAATGTGCCGCCAACGCCAATCCCTCTCGTATTTGTACTATAAGTCCCACCGGAATGAATTTAAGCTTGTAATCGCCAATTCCACCTTTGCTCCCCTATGGATACGTACTGGTGATCCCGTGTCAATCGATCGAGCTGTTTATGCAATCGAGGAATTCGCATGGAATAGTCGAGGAGGCTACCGAGAGGAGTTGATGGATGCCGGTACCGCGGTGACCTCGAAAGGTATGTTTATATGCCCTCACACCGGGAGTGGCTCTTGCGCATTGACAAAGCTCGAAGTAAGGGTATTATTGGGCTAGAGCGATTGTGATTTCGTTGTTGTTAGTACCTATGGGCTGTTTTACACAATCCAAGATTGACCATCACTCAAAAGCACCGACATGAAATGCGAATATGCAAAACCCTCCTTTTCCAAAGAAAAGTTACATTTTTCTTCAATGGATGTTTTGAAGAAGAACCACTCTTCTTCGAGTCATGGATACCGGTTATGGGGGCCACGTTATGTGAACTCAACTATTTTCGCAAGGCCAAAGTTTCTTACGCCGTCTCAAATGGTGTTGTGTGTTGGTTTATTTGGACTCGCTTCGTGCCTTTTCCGTATTCATTGAGCCACGCATAGCGAGGGGAATTTTCTCCTTTTCGACATACGAGAGCCATTAGTTTCGTTAATGTTAACGTCATGTTGAGTGCTCACTTCCTCGCTAATCATGGTATCGAGTTTAGCAAAGAAAATTCAATAACAACTCGACACGTGCAATGAGATCGCATTCGATAGCAAGGTTTTGCTTCACGTTTTCGCATTTGCACCATAAATTTGGACTTAAACGTTTTGATCATACCGTCGCAAATGCATTTATTCTTGTTGGATTTTTTGAAGTTAACATATTTGAAGTTTCATTTGTTGGTGTCCGAAACTTCTCCTAGTACACATGGTGAAGGCAAGGAGGCAAAGATTATCACCACTATGAAAAGTTTCATTTATGTTTCTTCCTGTACCGATGGGCGTTCGTTTTACAATTCAAAATTCGTAAAGTTTACCATAGTTTTATGTGGATTGCCTGGCATCATTTGTTTCTTAGCTCAACTCCATCACCGGTTTCAAAAGAAACTCGTTTGGCGTATTTAGATATGTTGTTGACGTGACATGTTTATACTATAGATTTTCATTGGAGTTATTTGTGATTCATCACTTCAACAAATATCACAAGGTGGTTAGATTTGTACATGCATCGTTTTGGTCGTCACTCCTAATATCATAGGACTAAGATTTAAAATACAACTATATTGCCGAAGAAGAAAACAGTCATGGGCATTCCTTAAGGTTGTGAATCTTGCATATTATGAGGGTAAAAAAGTCTTCAAAATTTTGGTTTGATCCAACCTCATGGAAATCATTTCTTAGCATCAAAAGCAACTTTTCAATTGGATTTTATTCTATATGTATTGTAAAAGACCTCATAATTTACTTACTATTTGAGAATTTTAGCTTCAATAAAATGGGGATATTATACCTCTTGCATAAAATATGTTAAAAGTTGCATGATGCTAAATTACAAATGCCAAACACCTAACTTTAATTTCTCGCTATAACAGAAATTTGCCATGCATATTTGTGTTTTGATTATAATAATAATTGTGTTCTCTTTTAGTCATAGTTCATCTATGAAGTTTTACATTGCTCAAAACCCTAATGTTCCAACTTCATTTCTCCCAAAACTTGAGTACTTATGTAGACAAGTTTAAAGAAAAACCGATTTCAAAAGCAAAAGGTGAAGCCAAAGGCAAAATTGAAGTTCTCTCCTTAAGTCATTTGTCGTCTTCAAAATCAAAATATATCACATAGTTATTGAATCCCTAATACTATAGGTGGGAATGTGAATGTAAAATACAAAATAGGGTAGACACTATAACCATAGATGGGAAGCGTTGCTCCACCCTCCTCGCTATCATCTCCGTCCCGCGCGCATCGTGTCCTTCGCCTCCGTTCGTGCGACTTCGCCTCCGTCTTGCGCCGTGGGTCCTTCGAGAACCCGAAACTCCATGAATCTACCAAAAGAGCTTCATCTATAGTGAGATTCGCTTCGGATTCTCCCCCCCGTATCGACATAGAATTTGGAAATCTCGTACAAGGCAAGGAAAGCCCCAAATAAAAGCAAGTCGAGTTCGTGAAAGATGAAGAGGAATATAGAGATCATAATGTTATTGATCATGTCCGGTCTCAACAAGCATCGCGCAGTATCTCTTGATCATGATCCGGATTTTCAATTCCTTTCCAATCCAAATTATCAAATAGTTCATACAAGCACTTTCTTCTTTAGGCCTCAGGGAAGTAGCTCTAGCAAGGACGAGGTGCCTTACAACTCTTTTGCAGACGATGCTACTTCGGCCAAAAATAAATGGCCAAGTAGCAGCATGAGAGAAACATTTTAAAGATGGCTTTGAAGAAAATGAGCCCCTTTTGGAGAGCATGGACATATTGAAATGTAAGGGCTGTCATCAAAAGCATTACAAGAAGAGAAAGGGTGCCAAGGTGCAAATTTTCTCTCGTGTGGTAGGTTTTCTTTTTCGCCTCTAGATTGGACATATCATAGCTTCCGTTGTGGTTAAATTTTCTAATGATTTTTTTCTCACATGAAACTTTTTTGTTAGTCTTTAAGCAACTGTGAATGTATTGAGATTTGTAGCTTGGAAAATTTGATACCCGTAGTGCATGGGAGATCCCAAAGTTAAAGATGAATATGTGATAGTGTATCTACAAAATGCATTTGTTGTACATGATGGCTTGGACTCGTTTTGCTATCCATTTTATCCGATATTCCGATGTGATTTGCATTCATCAACAAACATGCTTAGACTTTTTTTTTGGCTTTTCTTAGTATTGATTTTTCATTGTGATTAATGTTATGTACTTTATGTTGGCTACATACAGATCTATATAATATTTTAAGTCCTGGCCTCACTCTTTCACTCTAGGATTTGTTATTAAATCGACAGCTTTGTGGCTAAACCATGTAGAAAATCAATGTCGATGTACACAATGGAGAAGAGAAATAATATTACGAGTACAAAAAAAGACAAAGCAGACCATACGTAATCCAAAATCCCACTTTCTTAATCTCCACTTCTTCACTTCTGCGTATTTGTGTCCTAAACATATATGTTAGACATGCATCAATATTGCCGGGTTTAATATTTATCTATTAGACTATCACCGTAAGACTTCTTTGTCCTTCATGGTCTCACAGAATGTGTACGTACGTATTTAGTGTATTGAATTCTTGTAATAAGATTAAATGCAATAGACGGACTAAGAAGAATGTGTCCGCTATGGAAGCTTTTCATCAAGAATCTTGTGTTTGTCATGGTAGCGATCGAAGGATTTTGTGACTTCAATCGTTGTTTTCCAAATATTATAAGACACCCCCACGAAAATGGTCGTGTAGGAGGAGCAAAGACACAAATCATACCTAATTGTGATCAAAAGGTGCCAGAGGTATATTTTCAAGCCATCAACACTCACAATTACTTTGGTTAATTGCTCTCGCCATTATCTACAATTACTCGTTAATTGCACGCTTAGTATCAATCAATGGGTAGTTTTTCCTATGATGAAACTTTGGGTCTCCTTCGACCTCGTGTTGATGTATTTTTTTCACCGTAACTACGCACGCATTTAGGTTGGAGGTGGAAAAAGTTAGAAGGTAATGGTGGGAGATGAGATTATAGTAAACACCATTATTATCCGTAAGGATCACAGCGTATGTCACCAGCATCAATGGGGCCGTTGCATTTTTTTGTAAATTGAGTGGGAGGTCTCAAGAATCGGGTCGGGTGCAAAGTGATGCATGAATGTGCCCTTACAAAGTCCATTCATCAATTTGCCTTGGGTTGAGTAAATTGAGTGAGTGTCCGAAAATCGTGTCAAGTAAAGTGATGTATAAATAGCATTACAAACTCCATTCATCAATTGTATTGGTTGAGTTTTATCAAACAATACTTGATTAACCGCACCGTATTTATAAGAATTCAATTAACAAATAATTGGATGTGTACTCATTCATCCATATAAGAATTCAATAGCCATGAATTGTTGGCGGGGAGGTCCGAAAACTCGTGGCTGGCATACGTATAAATAGCATTACAAACACCATTCACAAATTGTATCGTTGAGTTTTATCCAAATCCATACTCGATTAACCGCACCGTATTTAAAGAATTCACTAGCCATGAATTGATTTGTACTCATTCATCCATATAAGAATTCAATAGCCATGAATCGTGCATTTTGAGTGAAGTACACCTTGTTTTATATAAAGATACATGTCAGACTTTCATTTATCACGTATACATTTAATTGACTTTGGAATTACTACATACATAAATGCATTGTATGGCCGAATCATTAATGAGTAGTGTGTAATATATTTAAAATGAGAGTTAAGATGATTTATTTGTATTAATAGTTTTTGAATTACCGTGTTAAAGTATTTGTCTTTTACATTTATATTTATGGTTATAAAATATACAAACATTTTAAAAGAAAATATTTATTAACATTTCAGAATGAAAACATATAATTGATTTTAAAATTAGAATATAAATTGAATTTATATTTTTTATTAAATTATAATAAATTATAATTACAATTATAATTTTTTTTTTCTTCTTCCATATTACAATTACAATTATAAAGAGGATCAATGTTATTATTTTTAACTATATATATGGAGATTTCCTCCACCTTAAAGTTGTAAAGGGTAAGGAGACATCCTCAATAAATTTATAATTTGCAATATATATATATATATTTCACCTTGGAGTTGTAAAAGTGTAGAGAGACATCCTCCTTATATTTGTAATAGAAAAGGAAATGAGGAAGATCAAATGGTAAAAGGAAAAAGGAAAGAGTTGTAATTATAAGTACAACTCTAAGGAAATCAATGTTATTATTTTTAACACCACACATCTATAAAATATTATATATATAGAGAGAGAGAGATTTCCTCCTCTTAAAGTTGTAAAAGGGTTAGGAGACATCTTCCTTATATTTGTGTTAGGAAAGCACAGACAAAGATTTATTAAGATCTCTTTTATCTTCAAACGGTAAAGGGAAAGAAAAAAGAAAATGAAAATTTGTAATTATAAGAGGTATTTTAAAATGTCTATATATATATATATATATATATATATATATTATTAACCATATATATGGAGATTTCCTCCACTCAAAGTTGTCAACAATTTTATCATGAATGTTGTATATTAAGTTTCAAAAAAATATATATATGTGTGTGTGTGTGTCACAAAGTGTATAGAAATACAATAAATAAATTTTATTAATGTTCTCAAAAAAATTGAGTTCTATTAAATACTAAGTACTATGAAATTAAAGTTAATTTGGGTATCTTGGGAGGTTGGAAGAATGATTGTTATCTTCCCCACTTAGGTTCAATCCCCGCCGTTGACATGATGAGCTATAATAATTATTGTTGTAATAGCTTCATACTGCAGAGTACTGCTATGTATGGTATTCCAACCTTGAACTCTTAAGGGAGTATACCTATGGGCTAGTGATTAGATTTTGGATCGTAATCAAGTGAAAAGAGGCTATGTACATTCATTGTTATAGAAAAAATCGAGTTATCATGGTTTACTAGATATTCTCAGATATGGCTTATAATGTAATTTTGGGGAATGAAATGTAAATGCATTTTTTAAAAAGAGTACACATTCATTGTTATAGGAAAAAAAATCGAGTTATCATGGTTTACTCGATATTCTCGTATATGTATTATAATATGTGTACAATTATCACTGCCATTCGTTGATTATAGGATTGGTGAAAATGATACTCTTATTTGTTAGTTGTATGCCATTTTCTAGCAAAAAGAGAGACTAGGCCTTGTTATAAAATTAACTTTAATATGTATATATTAGTGGAAATTTTATTCTTTTATTTGTTAGTGGCATACTATCTTTTATTTGTTAGTGGTATCCTATTTATCGATGATCGAGAATGATTTTTATAACCTAACTTTCTCATATATATAAACTTTTACATATATAAAATGAACATTTAAAAAAAGTTTGTTGTCCCTTTTTGAGCAAGGTCACTGTCATTCGAGGCCTCGACTTATGATGCGCATGTTGAACATCGGGGGAAATTTAAAATATTTTCATAAGTTCACAAAAATTAAAAACCGTTCACATTATGTTTATGTCGATGTGTGATTGATGTATTGCTATTTATTGTATGTTTTCCAAAACTTTTTTTTATTTATCAAATATTTTGAATATTTTATATCTTTGTGCATATATTTCATCTCTCCTAAAATTTAATATTTTTAAAAAGCAAGACATATTTACGAGTCCATGTCATGTTTGAGGTCAAGTTATATGTACCGTATCGGTCATGATTTCCTGCGTCAAGTCGTTCAAGTTGACATGTTAAGTTGAGTTGGAACATTGATATTGTAGAGCTATTTTAGCTTATCAGAGCTATTTTAGCTTTTCACTTTAATTTAAATGTGAAATTATTAAAATCATTGAGAGAATGGGCGTGCTTCAGCGCTGACCAAAGACACGGAAGAATTGGTAAGGCATAACAACAAGAGAAGAGGTCTCTGAGGAAATTCATCATTGCCCCCCCCCCCCCCCAGGGTCGGCGTTCGGCGAATATCTTTTATGAACCGGAAGCCGAGATGATCGAGCTAATGAGATCAAGATTGGGAGTGCCATTTACAAAGATAGGCCCTTGCATTCCTCCACTTTTCTCGACTCGTCGTAATCCCCAAGATGCGCGATCGGGCGCATCCGTGGCGACGCGACAAGGTGTAGGAACGTTCGGGACAGAGCCCCTCATCCGTCATATACATTTCCTTCCCAAGTAGTCATTGCCGCTCATAAACCCGCAGCAAATCCATGAATCGTCTTGGGAATTCGCAGCAGCCAGCAACATTTCTTTGTTGGGTCATCCAACCTCCTCCCGCCACGACGACATTGCGGAATTCTTCTCGCAAAGCCGGTGAGAAAACCGAAGGGCGTTTCCTAAAAACCACAAATGGATTGCGAGAGGGGTTCATAGTCGAAATGGTTTTTAAGTGAGGGGTGCCACAATTTGCCAAACGTTGCCACGTGGTCAGAGAGACGGGGTTGCGACTCCTCTCCCTTCATTAAAATTTAAATGGGCAAGGGCTCCTCGCAATCCAACATGGACCTTCAATCTTTATAGCGCTCATCTTGACCATTCAAAAGTGCAAGAATTTTATTCCCGTGCATTTTTTGTTAATGGCTCCTTGATAGTCAAGGGGATTGTTAAAAGTCATTAATATATATATATATAAAATTAAATTTATATATTTATTTTATTTTTAATAATTACATGTTATGATAAGAAAATATTTCAAAACCAAAAAAAAAAAAAAAAGAAGGGAAAGAAAATAATAATAATAATAATAAATAAATAAATAGAAATAAAATAAAATAAAGACAAAATTAAAATTAAAAATAAATAGATAAAAAAAATTCTTAATTACAAAAATAAGAATAAAATAGATAAATACATAAATAGACACAAAATAAAACAAAGATTAATAAATATATAAATAAAATGAAATAAAAATCAAATTACATAAATTACAACTTAATAATATAAATTAAAAAATTAATATTTTTATTAAAATAAATATAAATATTTAAAATTCAAATTAACTATTTGAAAAAATATGTTTTGAGATATGGTCTCGATGACTTGTACCGTTCTTGTTATGGTTTCATCTCCTTCCCCGCGCGCGCGGCCTCCTCCGCGTCCGTGCCGTCATGTTGTCCCCAATCTATTTTCCACACCAAGGAATTAACTCAAGAATTAACTCAAAATCTACATCTTTTGGCCCCCTTATATGATTGGGAGGTCTCCTTTCAACTCTAAGGTTCGTCAATGCTTATTAAACTAAAGTCCGTTGTGAGCCTTTCAAGAGGGCGCATACTTGCTATTGCTTGGGGTTATGGTCTCAAGAAGTTCGAACATCAAAATATAATGAGAGGATATTACCTTTTAATACAAATTTTTACAAGGGGAGGATGTCTATTAATATTCTAGCGCTAAAAGAGGGAGATAGCCTCTGCATTATTCAAAGGATATTCATTTGTTTTTATTATTATCGAATAAATTAAATATTAAAAGTAATTAAATAATATTTAAAGTTTGAATTTATATATTTATTTTATTTTTAATGATTACATGCTATGAAAAAAAGAAAAAAAAAGAAAAAGAAATAAAATTAAATAAAGATAAAATTAAAATTAAAAATAAAATACATAAAAACAATTCTTAATTACAAAAATAAGAATAACATAAATAAATAAATATAAATAAAATAAAATAAAGATTAATAAATAAATAAATAAACACGTGTCAACCTAATCTATTCTAATGTGATTTTCGCAAAGACATTTAGTACATTTTGCTTCACTCTTTCTAAAATAAAATAAATTACTTTCTAATTGTTTGAGTCAAACTAGCCATTTCAATCTTACTCTCTCTACTATTTAGTATTTACTTAGTACTATTTACAGCTTCAATCAATGTTTTTCTGTACACGCTTACTTTTCAAATTGTGATGTGCATATATCATTTCAAATATGATTAACAATAATTTCAAAAAAAAAAAAAAACGCTTCAAACTATCATGTGCATGTGTCATGTGTCAACATGATTAGCAATGAGTTGAAAAGACTTTGAATATTCAAGGAGCATACAATTGCAAGTAGCATACTAAAAACTAATTTTACAAATATGGTTATTTGACATTACTATTTCCTTTCCTTTTATACCCACAAACCAACATCCTCTCCTAACCTATTTTGTGCCTATGCCTTCTTTACCAAAGAAATAATTCAATATGCCCTATCTCCAAAATATATGCGTTCCATAGGGAAAGCCTTTAAACTACTCATTGTCGTGACGTATTTCGCAAAAATTGCATTTGTAAAATTAGTCAACACTAATAAGATTCATCTTAATATCTAAACTTCAAATCAAATTATCTGGGAAAGACATTCTCGAGCAAGAGCTTCTCAGCCATTCACATAGCGCCTCCTTTCGGCGTTCCCTTGCAATTCACACAGTAATTGCTAGTTATTAGGTGAATGTCGTAGATTTAACTTTAAGAGTATCAACATAGTATTTTTACTTATAGTCACAAACATAAAGTTGAAATTTATTTTAAATATTTTTATGCCTTTAATGCTTTTCAATTAATTAAAAAAAATATTATGGAAATTAAATTAAATTAATTTATATACAAAATATTTTGTATGGAATGAATTTCAGCTTTTAGGACATGTGGTCTTTTGATAAGGAATGATATTGTTGAAATAATGCTTATTTACATGTTAAGAATCTCCATGTTAAATTAGGTTGAATCTCGCATTGTTATAAATCTTAAATATACATTCATTTAAAAAAATATATGTAAAAATGGAGATTCAACCCCACTTTACCATGGAGATTCTAAACCCGTAAATAGATTTTGTTGCAATAACTCGATTTACTAATACTACATGACCAAAAAACCATAAGGCATGTTCATATAACACATGTTCAAGTGACGTTTTTTAAATTAATCAATTTAATTGTGTCACCTCACAATCCAATATGGAAGCCATGTTGTCAAACAACATTACATTTAAAAATAATAAAATAATACTTACATTAACAAATAAAATAAAATAAAATAAATGTCCACCATAAATAAAATACTTCAATTTCCACTTTAATTTTACTTCAAATTTTATATAAAATAACAAAATAATTTAAAAAAAAACAAAAACTTATTAGGAATTTGGCTTTGTGATCCATGAAATATGTATCGTAAATTTCCTAAGAAAATACATATAAGAAATTGTAATGACGCGTTTCGAACTACCTAACCACACTCACCGATTCGAAACGCATCGACACAAATTTCTTATATGTGATTTTTACCAAAATTTCTCGATACATAAAACAAAAAACTTATTTTTTTAATATAAAAGTGATATATAATTACTTCACTACTCATGTTGATAAATAATTTGTATCAATAATATTATTAATATCATTAAATAAAATACATATATATTAAAAACAAATATTAATATTATATTAGAAAACCGAAGTTCATTCTCTTCCAAATTTTTAGACTCGCTCTCAGCCGGGTTCGAACGCTACGACACAAATTTCTTATATGTGATTTTTACCAAAAATTTCTGATACATAAAACAAAAACTTATTTTTTTAATATAAAAGTGATATATAATTACTTCACTACTCATGTTGATAAATAATTTGTATCAATAATATTATTAATACTAAATAAAATAAAATACATATATATTAAAAAAACAAATATTAATATTATATTAGAAAAAACCGAGTTCATTCTCTTCCAGCTTTTAGACTCGTTCATCCAATGTTGCAAATTCGGCCCAGAATTGTCACATTAATATTAAATCCCTCCGAGGATTAAATTGCACCCTGCAACAAATCCAGCGTTCCGCCATATATTACATCCATGCGAATAAGATTCGCAATAAAGTTCAAATTTATTGTTCGGCCGTGTAGGACTTTGACATCCTTTAGGGAAACATAATATAAAATATCTTTAATCATGGAATTGAAAATAATAAGCCCATGATCCAATAACAATTTCACCTTAGTCCAAATGCACTCCTTCATCAGCGAGCGAGTCTGCGAGAGAGTTAATGTGATGATATATATGAAAAAATTTGAACTGTTCAAACTATTGAAGTTGTAGTATTATCCTATGTAGAATAGGGGTGGGTCTTTAATTTGACTACCTTTGTACTCAATTATTGGAGTCTGACCACCCCAGAGTTACTAAAAATTGAGATTGTTTTTATTTATTTTTAATAAACTTTAATGAATAATTACTAAATTTGTTGAAAAAAAACTTCATAAGTATGAGATTTTATTCAGAAAAAAAAAGAAAAAAAAACATTAATAACCATTCCAGTGATAACCAATTATGAGTTTCATTAATTCTTGCCCACAACAATACATATAGCTCCATATAAAATGCCATATGAGAGGCTCATAATTAATTATCAACGCCCAGTTAGAAAAATAGAAGGGGCCTGCAACCAATCCCAACGGCCCACTCAGATTACAGCAGGACCAAAACGTGTTTCCGGATCCGTCTACGCTCATGGATCACTTGAGTGTTGTGAGGATTTGTTGCACAGGGTACCACGGTTCTATAGTGTTGCATGGAAGCGTTAATTCAACAGATCATTGAGGCAACAAATTCCAAAATTCATGTATTCGACACGAGCCCCTCTGTAACTTATATGTTCTTCGCTTGTGTGAAAACGGCAGTCATTGTGACTCACTGCAACCGGAAAGGGAGTTGGTCTCCTCTGATGCTCAAGACGCTTCCAAAACAAGGGATGATGCAAACTTCAATTCTCAAGGGAAGACAACGTGCCCATGAGATACTTCTTTGTTGGTCGATGTACGTATAATTGGCTAGACACATATTATCACTTAGCATGCCCTAATCGGTAGCTACTCGATCCGGATACACTCCAATAAGCCATAGGAATCCTCGCAAAGGAACCTCGTACTCGTACACTTTATCTAGGAGATATAATATGTGTAAACCTCTCAAAAAATAAAGAAAATGAAAGAAACTATTCCATCTAGGGTAGAGAGATCACCAAAGTTGGGTTTGCCTCACTAGGGTGAGATCGAGTCCCACCAAGAGAGGCCGAGGGTCTCAATCGAAAACCCCCACCTTGAAACTCACTTGAGCTCTCAAAACATTCACGAACAAAAGACCAACGATGAGTTACTCTCGATCCTCCTCTTCCTTTTATAGTTGGTTTGCTTGGAGAAAACCAGAAGGGCACATACTCTCCAGGGTCAAAACAAACCAAAAAGAAAAACCATGGGCCAATGTCGCTTATTTATTTATTTATTATTCTACTATTGTTATAGTTTCTCGTCCAACCGGTTAAACTATTGGGGATATTATAGTTCCCCCATGCCCATAATTTCTTTCCCTCAAGAAATTTCAATGTTGGATGTTGCAATATGTGTTTTCCTTCCCCAAGTGGCATCCCCTGAACAGAAGATCTTTCTATCGTACCAAATATTTGCTGATGATTTTGCTCCGAAGTGTTTTTTCTCCTTTCTCGAACCTCCAACACCTCCTCAGAACCAATTGAAGATGGCCCTCCTCATCTGAAGCAAGTGGTAATTCTCGGTGATGATTTGATGTTTACTCCTAATGCTTTCTTCAACAAGAGACATGAAAGATGTTATGAATTTTTCTCTCCGTGGGAAGCTCTAACTCATATGCCACTTCTCCTATTTTCTGATAACCCGATAGGGCCCATAAAATTGTGGCTTTAATTTTTTTTTTGCCCCTTCGCTTCAAGGTAGATTGTATGTATGGCTAAAGTCGAGATAAACTATGACTTCCTACTCGAAACCCCTTTTCTATCCTCTACGATCCCATCTAAATTAGTCGATTCTATGTTGTCTCGTAAGTTATCTTTAAGGGCTTTGAGAATATCCCGACATCCCCCGTATCCAATCCCTTCATCTAGTTGCTCTACTATCCCCAAATGTAGTATCTACAAGATAGTGCCTCACATCCATATAAGGCCCTAAAAGGTGACATCCTTTTGGACATATGATAAGTGGTGTTATAACAATATTCTCCTAAGTACAACCACTTAGTCCATGCTCGTCATTGTCCCGTGACATAATCTCGTGTTAACCTTCCACCCATTTATTTATTGCTTATGTCCGTCCATCCTGTCTGCCGGGTATGACCGGCATTAGGTGAGTTTTGTTCCACCCAACCTAACTAACTCCCCATCGTTCCATGAATCTATCGTCACGGTCACTCACAATGGTTTTGGGTAAAACCATGTAGACTGACACTTCGGAAGAATACTTCTACTATTTGAGATGCAAATATTTTGGAGGTAATTGGCAAAGAAGTGAGTATATATGGTGAGACGTATCCACCACCACAAAGATACAATCTTTGCCTTGTGAGGAGGGTAACCCCGTAATGGAAAGCCATGGAGATACTTTCCTATTTTTGTTCTCGGGAAAGGGTAGTGGTTGTAATAACTCGCTGATGTGTATGTTCAACCTTATTACTCTAATGTACCACATTCCTTAACATATTTGATAATGTCCTTCTTGAGTCCTTTCCATGTGAACCTTTCCCCGATGGTCCGTAAGTCTTCGTAAACTCGCATGTTCGCCTAGAGGGGAGTCGGTGTCGTTTGTAGAATCTTCGATTTTAAGTTGTGAATCTAGCACTAGATAGATTCAATCCTTATAATAGATAATACTGGCCAACTCTATACCGAATGCCCGATGATTGTTCGTCAAGGGATTTGACAAGTTGTCCGTACTTTGAGTATTCCACTAAAATATGGGACTTCCATCATCCAAAAATATCTATGAAGGAGAAGGTAGTTGGTCTCCTCGATAAGGTGTCTCAACTACATTGTTCTTACCTTTTTACATATTCAATCTCAAATTCATAGGCTTGGATCTTGTCGACACACTTTGTCGCTTTCATTTAACCCTTATGATCTAATAAGTATCTCGAGACTATTGTGATCATTTTTTACTTTGAACCAATTCCCCCACTAGATATGGTCAAACTTGCCATGTATGCATAATAGCCAACATTTCTTTTGTCATAAATGGAGTAAGAGTGTTCATAATCCTCGTGTATTCGTACTCTCAAAAGCAATGGGATGATGGTTCCTTGTTAGGACAACTCGATTCCTTCCCCGAAGCATCACACTCCACCACAAATGGTTGAGAGAAACCTAGCAAGATAGAACTGGACACGAACTCATGTCTTCCTTCATCCGCTCAAAATGTCTCCTTGTGGTTGTATTTGTCCATACGAAGGCTCCTCTTTTTTTCAATTCGAAGGAGAGGGGCTGCCAATTGTAAATACCCCTTCACAAACCTTCTATAATAAGTGCAAATACCCAAGAAGTTCTTTAATTTGTCACATTTTTGGGAGTGGGCCAATTGAGAATGGCTTCAATCTTCTCTTAGTGGACTCGACACCGACCCCCGATGATGTGTCGCATATAACAGTTTCCGTCATGCCAAACTCCATATTTGGAGATTTTGAAATAAAATTGTTGTGCCTCTAATATTCCCAAGACCTCATCCAAGTGTTGCGCATGCTCTTCCCATGCTTGATCAAGATCGTGATGCTCCCCAAAGAAGACCAACACAAATTTGCGTAGCTTCTTGTTGAACATGGTTCATACATGACTTAAATGTCGGCAGGGGCGTTGGTCAAATCAAAAGGCATCCATGAACTCATAATATACATAATAAATTTGAAATTTGTTTTTAGAATGGCTTGATCACGAAATCTCGATCTAGTGATACCATGAGAGAAGGTCAATCTTTGAGAAGTACATGGATCCCTTCAGCTCATCCATCAATTAACAATCCTAGGGACAAGATATCAATTTTTTATGGTCTTCGTATTCAAGGCTCGATATTCTATACACACCCTCAAGGAGCCACTATTTTTTCGCACCAAAACTGGCGTACAAAGAAAAAGACCGAGCATGGCCGAATGTGTCCTAATCTCCAAAATTCTTGTATTTCTTTCTATTTCATCCTTATATGACTTCGGGTGTCGGTAAGGGCAGTGATGAGCGCTTGTACCTTTTCCTCTAGTTCAATGATGTGCTAAAATCCCCATTCCGGGTGGTCGGGGTTGTGGGCTATATCTCCAAACCTTCGTGTATTTTTGTGATAATGCCATAATAATATCGTGAACACTGTTGTTCTACTAGTTTTTCCAAGCAGATTCGACACTCCACCGCTCTACACAATATCTCCATGTTGAAGATCTCCGCCTCCATCTTGTTGGATGTCACAACCTTGGGAGGATATGTATACATCCTTCTCAACATCACCTTTTTTACCATCGGGTTCTGTGAATGCAAACTCCAAGTCTTGCAGTTTACCGTATGAGTCTTGATAAAATATAGCCATTGTACCCCCAATACTACATGAGATATGGGAAATATAAGACGAATAATTTATCCATAAGTGTAGTTTCCTAATACAGACTCATGCTAGGACTATCTTAGTGCATGGCATGCGGTTGTGCTCTTTCTTTCCAAGAATCAAAACTCGTAAAGCCTTCAAATTCTTCGCAGCTAGTCCCCTTCTAGCTACAAAATTCTGCACTAATGCTGTGGAGGCCCCACCATCAATTAGCACAAATACCTTTTGTCCTTTTATGGTACCCTAACCCGTAGGGTGTGATATCTTGGGACCCCCGTAAGGGAAGCAATGAATCCCTCCTAGATTTCTTCCCCGTATTGCCCCCATGCCTTGTGATTCTCCTTGATCCTGCTCTAGTTTCTCTTTCCTCATCTTCGCTTTTGGAGAATAATTCAATATAGTGGGCCTTCCTCTAGTACATCGATGTCCTCATGCCCAAGGTTCCCCGAAAAAGAGAGGAATAACATTCTCCTCCTCAGAACTTTCCCCCGGGGCTCATCATCCGCCTTCCCTTACCAAATGGCTCCCGTTAAGTTGTTGCTTTCACTTCCTTCCCTTTTTTTAGAATAGAAAATTCTAGGAACCTATTCTTGGTACCGTATCCCGAATATCCCTTGCATGATTAATTGTATTATTGCAAGGTGGCGGTTGCGTACCTTAACCTAACCACGTAGGGGTTTTGACAACCCTTCTATAACATGACCAACCAGGTCATGGAGAGGCTCATGACCATTACCGCAAGCTCGGAATTTCGCAACATAAGATTCAATGCTCCCTTTCTCTGCTGAACCGGGTTAGCTCCCCGGAAGTACATCTTAGGATCCTTCCTATCAAATTTTTCTATTAACCTCTACATGAATTCGTATAAGAGATGATTCTTGCATGTCCTAGAGTGTTCATTCCATGTTGCCACCATTCATGTGCTTCTCCGTCAAGATGAAGTGTGGCATATTTAATGACATCCTTGTCTCGCATGGGATTGAGTCAAATATACCTAGTTTCTGTACCCATGACCATGCGTAACACTTCGTCAATCCATCGAAATAAGGAAGAGTTACCTTTCCTACAAATTTTCCTCGCAAATCCACGTTTGACTCGATGGTCCCCATATGCGCTGTCTTCCTTTGTTGTTTTCTCCTCATGCAGTAAAATTCATTGCTACCAGGTTCGCTTTCATGTTGGGACAATGTATCATATTCTTTCATCCATGCAAGAACTGCTTATGCAATTAGTAAGGGGAGTCTTTCTCCGTAGGAGTCATCCAAAATAGAGGCATGGTTGGTCGATTGAAAGGGTTGCTCCGAGTGTTGACATGTTCTTGTGATGGACTCGTTGTTACCAATATTTACATACTCATGTGGTGAATCGTCCTCACCTCGAATGGGGAGCCTCTTCCGATTATTGATTTTCACATTAGGTTGTCCAATCTATAATTTAAGGAGTTCCATGATGGTGTTATGAGCGTCGGTGAGCTTTTTTTAAGGTATCTCAAGTTTGGTATTTTTGTGATCACCCATTGGTTCTTCTTCTCCTTGGTCCTCTTCGTTTTTCCCTTGAGTCCTAGCCTTTTTTCCGGGCTCCAAATAGCTTCCAAAACCTATGATTCTCCAATTTCGCTAACCAAGGAGGAATTAGAAGAATCGAGACCACCGATGGAACACAATTTAGAAATTTATGGGCCAAGGCAATGAATGTTATGAAACCAGCTCCAAAAATAGAAGAAAAGAGAGATCAACGCCTTATAATTCAAACACTTCGAGGGGGCAACCTCCAATAAATTACATAAATGAACAATTCTTAGATGATACAAATGACAACCTCCTTATATATATAAGAGTCCATGGGGTCAACATAATCCTAGCCGACCTAACAATAATAATGCAAGGGACCAATAATAACAATATGGGGGTTACACAAATATAACAATAAGGGCTACACTAATAACAATAAGGACTACACCTAGTAATATGGGGACCCAACATGCCTCTCTCCTCACAAAAAAGTGTTGTCCTCAACGCTTGAGTAGCTCTGATGCTTTTGTATAAAATTCTCATCCTCCCAATTAGAATCTTCGGGTAAGTTCTTCCACTTGATGATACTCAAATCAATTCATTTTCGTAGCCTATTTGAAGTTATTGTTTCCGTGATCGCTAAGGTTCCAATATGATTTTTCCTTCCTCACCATGGCTCCGGAAATATTGTTTGAACTCGAATTTTTTTCACCTATAACCTTTCTTAAGCATGAAACATGGAAAACTCGTGCACTCACGAATAAGCAAGAAGCTCCAATTTGTATGCCATAGTACTAATATTTTGCAACACCTTGTAAGGAGCATAGTATTTTACATAATTTATTATCTTCTTATTGCTTGAGTGACATTTGTTTGTATGCTTGTAGTTGTAAAAGTACCTAGTCTCTTACATCAAAACTTCTCCCGCCAAATTTAGGTTATCCTTTAAGAGTTGGAGGAATTTGCTATTGATGCTTGATGTGATATTCTGATCGCTTGCACCTTAGAATTTTCTCTTAAAGATGATGTGATGGACGGTGAATGATATCCATAAAGTGCCATAAATGGGGTCATTTTCATTGCTAGTATGGAAGGAAGTAAAGTACCACCATTCAGCCGCAGGTAACCACTTGACCCATTGTGTTTGTTTATCGAATAAAAACAACGAAGATAACCTTCCAAACATTTGTTCACTATCCCGCTCGACCATTGGATTGAGGATGATAAGATGAGCTATGAGCTAGTTGAGTACCCAAACAAGAAAATAATTTCGTCCAAAATTTCTGTAAAAATGTGATCTCTCGTCACTTACCATAATCTTTGGGTTTCCATGTAAGTTTTGAATTGTTTCCACATAAAATGTAGTAGCAACTATACTTGCTTTAAATGGATGAGATAATGCACAAAAGTGTGCATATTTTGTAAGTCTATCAACTACCACCATGATGACACTCTTCTCTCGGAGTTAGGTAAAACTCGCGATATAAAATCCATTGAAATCTCCTCCCAACGTTGACTTGGAATGGATAAAGGTTGTAGAATACCTCGGGGTCTTAATTGTCTCAAATTTATTTTTTTGTGGAAAACCAAACATTCTCACACAAACTTTTGAATATCAGATTTAAGGCCATCCCAAAAAAATTATTTCTTCACCCCGTGGTATGTTTTTAAAATTCGAGGGTCCTCCAAAAGGAGAAGTGTGCAATTCCAAAAGAATGTTCTCGGTTTATTTGGGGAATTCTTACAAAGATATAAGCGATCTTTGTACCATAAGGAATCATTTTTCTAACTAAATGTATCGTACGTGTCAGGATCTTGATGCAACTTTTGAATGAGTGTCCACACTTCTTCGTCCTTCTTCCATTAATCCCTTGCTTCGATTATCCAATATGGTTGACAATAGAAATTGCACAAAGCAATGCTTCCACCGTTCATCCTTTTCTGAAAGTGCATCTCGCAACAACATTTAGCTTCCCTTTTTGTAGATGATTTCAAATTCATAACCTAACATCTTTTGCATCCATTTTTGCTACTCTTCTAAAGATATCCTTTAATTCCAAAAAGTGTTTAAGACTATCATGATCGCTACCTTGAAGTGCCTTCCCATTAGATAAGGTCGCCATTTCTTTAGTGCATGTAATATTGCCAACATTTATTTCTCATAAATAGCTTTTTACAAATACTTTCCTTTGATTGGACGACTTTCAAAAGAAATGGGTCTTCCTTCTTGCATTAAAACAACACCAATTCCATTTTTTGAGGCATCACATTCCACAATAAATGTTTTTTTGAAGTCTCCAAGGAAGCAGATCGGTGTTATGCACATTGCCTCTTTAAGATGTTCAAAGGCCTTATTTGCTTCACGAGTTCATGAAAATGCATCTTTCTTTCGATAATGTTGTTAGAGGTGGCCGCTATTCTCCCATACCTCTTAACAAACTTGCGATAATACCCTATTAACTCGATAAATCCTCGCAATTGATTTATGGTTGTAGGGACTTTCCATTGCTTAATGGATTTAATTTTGTTAGGGTCTACCTTAACACCCTCGTGAGATACAATATGACCGAGATATTCCACCTCTTGTATTCCAAAGAAACATTTGGATGTTTTTGCATATAATTGTTTCTCCTCCAATAGTTTGAGCACCATGTCAACATGTTGAACATGATCCTTCTAAGACCCACTGTGAGATTAGTATGTCATCAAAAAATACTAAAGACAAAATTTCTAAGGAGGGGTTCGAAAATGAATTCATTAACCTTGAAATGGTAGAAAGTGCATTGGTAAGGCCAAAATTCACACTCAAAAATTCATAATGACCCTCATGAGTTTGAAATTTTGTTTTCGTAATATCTTCGCCCTCATTCTAATTTGATGATATCCCGAATGAAGATCCAACTTGGTAAGATAAATTGTGCCATGTAATTCATCCAATAATTCATCAATCACGTAGAATGGGAAATTTATCTTTACTAGTGAGATTATTGAGCTCTTATAATTCGACACATGTGCCATGATCCATCCTTCTCGTGCACCAATAATACTACTAGAGTAGAGAAAGAACTTTGACTAGGTTGAATTATACCGGCCTCTAACATTTTCGTAATCATACGTTCAATTTCGCTCTTTTTGGACATAAGGATAGCTACATGATGTCGAGGAACACTTCCGGAATCAAATGAATATCATGATCATGATCACGAATAGGTGGGAGTCCTTTTGGGAGTTTCAAACACGTTGGAATGATTGTCCAAGACTTTTGGAGATCTCATTGTGAGAAATAGATGATTTTAACAAGTTAGAACTTCTAGTGAGCATAATCGTGAAATTACGCCGTTGTTCTTTCTTTAAAAGCTTTGTCATGACATTAGAGCTTATTATCTTCCCCGGGCTTCCCCCGCAATACCCCGTAATTTGATTTCCTTTCCCTTCCAAAATAAATTCAAGAAAAGTTCTTGAAAATTAAAAACTACCATCCCCAAAGATTGTAACCATTGTACTCCTAGTACAACATCAACACCTCCCATTGGAATGGAAAGCATTGGACTATTCAATACATATTCCCCCATGGTTAGCTTGATATTATGGAATTTTCCCGTAGAAATTTATAGTTCCTCCATTTGCAACCATAACTTGACATTCTGCAAATGGGTATAGAAATAATTCAACTCCTTGGCTACCTCACAATGAATAAAAATTATGTACTACCCGAATCAATCAACACTATTAACTTTTTCTTCTTGATATGTTATTCTATCTTGGGAGTTTGAGGAGTGGTACTCCGCCAATGCATTACATGATATGGTCGACTCATTTCTTCTTCTTCTAGGTTTGGTTCCCGGTATATCCTCTTCTTTTGAAGTTTCTTGTTCATTTTCTTCCCCTCCTCTCTTCACAATCTATGTAAAATAATTTCTTCTCAACACACTTATGACCTTTAGTGTATTTTCTATCACAACCGTAGCAAAGCCCTTTTCTCTTTTTCCTTCCAATTGTTGTGGTAAACCTTGTAGGTTGTGGAAGCTCAGGAGTAGCAAAACTTCCATCTTTATAGATGTGAGTGGTATGCTTCCTTGTCGCCATAATTTTACATCTGCCTTTTCTTGCCAACTCCGAATGCCTTCTCCAATGAATCTCAAAGTTCTCCAAACACGAACTTCACGCTTGGATGTTACCCTTTTTAGTCCCTATGAGGACATCAATCTTAGGTTCCTCTCAACACGCTACCCTTATATTCAATTTCTGAAGTCCTCAATGTGCTCCACTACCGAACTCTTTTGTTTGAGATCTATCAACTTGGCTAAAGAAGGTGTTTCTCTTTGTATCCTCATATTGTGCTCTCATTTCTCCGTAAAAATTCGATAAGTAACATGGATCAAAGCCATCGATACATACAAATGTATTTTGTTCTAAATGTAAAGTTGCAATGCGTACCTTTTGTGTGTGTTTTTCACATTATTGAGATCAAAATATTGCTCCATTTGTAGTATCCATGTTACGGATCCTTGCCATAAAATTCTCATCCATCTTTGGAATATGGTGTTTCTTTCATCCAACATTAGAGTTTATGAAATAATGATTAACATTTATTTTTTTCTCACTTATGAGTTTCCTCTAGTATATTTTCGCCATTAGGAAACATTTCTTGTATCAACTTTGTCAAACCTTCCATGTTTGTTTTTAGATCATTCTTCATGTTTTCCATGTTGTCTTTCATTTTTTTTCTTCCATGTCATCCATCTTAGCTTCCGTGTGTCTTTCAAATCATCCATATTATTCTTCAAACCATCCATCTTTTTCTTCCACGCCTTTCTTCAAAACTTCCATTTCATTTTTTGTTTCTCTTTGCGCGAGCGAAATTCTGTGCACTTGGTCTTATAATTTTGATAGATCATGTTGCAATTTTCATCTTCATGAGTCATAGTAGTAGTATTCGAGGGCTTAATGGGTGTTGAATTATTTTCAGGGGGAATTTAGAACCCAATACTGATATATATGCTCAATATGCCCTTTTGGAATCACTTAAAACTGATTTTCAAACAAGACTTATGCAATTTGAAAAAAATACACACCTTTTTCTTGCTTTTGAGGAGCTCGATATTGAACTAATTATCTCTCCGTAATTATAAATCCAATATCTAAAATTTTGTCCTGTAGTATCCCTCTAATCATATTTCGAACGCGTCATGTCAACCTCGATTTTGGATACTAAGAGAATCCAAGACAAAGTTATGTCGAATCTCCCGCAATGACCTAATTATGGGCCGGTTTAGTAGAGCGCACTTGTACGGAGTGCCACGCCGCCCCTTTTTCCTCCTTCACTCGAAATTGACAGCTACGGTGGAAACTGCTGCCTATGTACTCGTGGCCACTTTTTACAGAATTCCAATCCGATGTTGAGAGAGTTATGACGATTTTCCCAAGGTCACCTTTTGAGATGAAATTCAGAGCCTCGAAAAAGCCCTAACTTCCATAGATCATATCTTTGAACATTTCGAACCAAGATCTCGAAATTTTTATAGGAGGTTCCTCAGGATTTTAGCTTCACTCGTAAACATTTCAGCTTCTAAACTTCGTATAAACAAAGTTATAGCGCAAATTCCACGATGAAATTTTTAGGTCAAATTTGGGAGCCCCAGGTTCCTCAACTAACAAAGATCATATCTCCGAAAATGTTGCTAACCAAGATCTGAAATTATTAAAGGAAGTTCCTCAAGATTTCTCCTTCGTCCGTAAAAAAATCAGCTTCCGAGCCTTCGTATAAAAAAATTTATAGTGAAAATGCCACCATGACCTATTTGGAGCTGCAAAACCCTAGAATCCAAAGCTCGATACCAAATGCTATGAAACCAAAATTTCCTCCAAAAATAGAAGAAAAAGAGAGATCAAATTTCAGAATTCAGCCACTTCAAGGGGGAAACCTATAATAAATTACATAAATGAACAATTTTTGGATGATACAATGACATAACCGCCTTCTATATATAGAGTCCATGGGGTCACAATATAATCCTAGAAATACCCAACAATAATAATGTAAGGAAAACAATAATAACAATATGGGGGTTAAGTTACAGGGGTACAAATATAACAATAAGGGGGCTACACTAATAACAATAAGGGACTACACTAGTAATATGGGGACCTAACATGCAACATATTCGTGTCTGCTCATCCAAGGCACTGCTGGCACTAGTGAAGGGGGGGTCTTGCTCCTCGGAGAAGTCATCCAAAAATGGAGGCATGATTGGGTCGGTTGAAAGGGTTGTTCCGAGTGGTTGACAAGTTCTACGGACCGATGCTACGAATATTGACACACCATATGGTGGATCATCCTCACCGAATGGGAGCCTCCTTCCCCATTATTTCTTTTCATTAGGTTGTCTCGATCCGTAATTTAAGGGAGTTCCATGATGGCGTCTCCGGGTGTCGGTGATCTTTTAAGGTATCTTCAAGTTTGGCATTTTCGTGATCACCCATTGGTCTTTCTTCTTCTTGTTCCTCTTCATTTTTCCTTTGACTCCTAACCCTTTTTCCAGGCTCCAAATAGCTTCCAAAATCTCCGATTCTCCAATTTCGCCGACCAAGGAGGAATTAGAAGAATTTGAGACCAACGATGGAAACACAATTTAGAAAGTTATGGGCCAAGTCCTTATCAACCTCTTGCTCTTCCATGTATAGGGATCAGAGGGTGAAAGGCTTTCTCGCTTTTATTTCCTCAAATGAGGATATTTTCTGACCTCCTTCAAGAACTATCTCTTTCACCTTGCTTCTCAGAATCCTTGCCTTGGCTTGCTTATGAAAGAATGAAGTATTATGATTGTATCTTCTTCATGTTGAGTGACCACATATATTTTCTTTGTGAGATATTTTTCTTTATCAAAATGCCACGAATCTATTAAACTGTCTTCCATCGATTCGTGTTGCATGGCCGATGAACCAACTCCTTTCTCTTTGACTTGGAGGAACATACTTCGATTTCCATTGTGTAAATCTCTGTGCCATGTAAAGGAATAATTTTATAATAATAGAAGTACATAAAATAGAAAATTCGATGGTGTTTTTCTCCTCGTGCTCTGTACCTAACATCCGTGTCTCTATCTATGATGATGTGCTTTGTTGTGTTGCTTCTCATGGTTATTTTCTTATTGTTATGGTTGCTCCCGTGGTTTATTTTTTTATGTTTAGATATGATCATATATTTTATGCCGCTAATGAATAAATGAATTGTAGCTTTGCATAAGAAAGGAAACGATTGGTAAAAAATGATGATAGAGCACAATATTAATTCATCCCCCCGTCACTAAAAGAGTTCATCGCTTCCAACAATTAGTATCGTAACCTCAACTTTCCAACAAAGAGGTGTATATTTAAAGGACAACACCATTTCCAAACAACTCGTACACCACCGAAAAGGGTCCGACTCTACTTCTTGTGTCACCATCACTTCATAAGCTAGTTTCAATGTCACCACCTCACATTCTTAGTTCATTTTCCACATGGTTTTATCCGAGTCGCTATCAAATTCTAATGCATTCTCTGGTAAAGTGACAAGACAAATTTTATCCACTCCCATGTTAGATTCCTTGAGAGGCCTAGAACATTAGCCGATTTCCAAGGTCTGGGACATCTAATTGGTTTCGTGTTTAATCGCTTCGTAAAGTGAAGAAATGCCTTTGTAATTAATGCCACTACTGCATTCAAGGAGATTCTTTGAGGCCATCACCTCTTATCCATGGATCCTTGCTTAAGTTTATTTTTCTTCCATCTCCTACCTATCAAACAAAACCTTTTTTAATTATGTCAAATGCAACACCTTCAAAATATTTAACCCTTCTTCCATGACTTAGCCTCTGATCAAACTCATTCTTCAACTTTTGATTCTTCCAATACTTGTCTCACATTGTCGTTCCCCATAGGCCAACATCAAAACATCCTCTAAATATCTTTAAGGGGTCAGCACTGCAAGTAAAAATGAAAATATTTTGAGCGCCCCTTCTCCCAATTTATTTGGGCTAAAATTGTTTCTAGGTTGCTAAATGCATCCCTTTTTGTATTTTGTATTTTGAAAGAAAATGGAAACACAAACTTCTAATTCTCGTTCATAATTTTCCTCGTACACTAGCAAGGCCTAAACAATAGATTGGAATTTCTTCCAAAACCAATTTTACTCTGGGATCAATTAGCTTCCCAAAGAGAGCTATCAAGCTGCACTCGTGATTGATCCAACATTCCACTTTTCTTTACCATCTAAATCCAATCAACAACTCAATAATAGTTAACTTTTAAATAATACCAAGATATTTTATTCCCTCATCCAAAAAAGAAAAACAAGAAAGGAAGACAAGCTTTTAAATTTAAAATTAGACTTTAAGAAACTCTCCAGTAGTTAACAAAATTGACTTTGATGGACTAACTTCCATGCCCGTAGCTTCACAATACAATGCAATTGTGTTCCAAATACTTCTCCACTCTTTAATTGATCCATATCCAAATAAGAAAATTTGTAATAAAAATAATTTTTTTATGAGTTCACCAACGAGGATACTTGTATATCTTTGATTCTCCCTTCCCTTGTCTCTTGGTTGAGCCAGAAGACTTGTTACCAAATAGAATAGAAAATGTGAAAGTGGAGACCCTTGTTGAATTCTCCTGAAGCTTTAAAAAACCAAATAGCTATAAGCATGTACCAATACCACAAAGTTTTCCGAAGTGATACCTCCATTATCCAATTAGTAATATAAAGAGGCAAACTAATTTTATAGTAAAACTAGTTTTAGGAAGACCAATTAACTCGTCATAAGCTTTAACCAAATCGATTTCAAAGACTAACCTTGGGAAATTCTTGATTTTCATACTATGTAGTCCCTTTGTGTTGATCCAATAGCATGAGGATCAAAATTTCATTTGTCAAGAATCCAAATTGTTCTTTAGAAATACCTTTTGGACAATTGTTCCAAATGATAGGCCTTGTTATTGACTCCAAAGTTGACGTTAATAATGAATATTTTGGATTTGTTCCTGTGCTTATAATAACTTGAAAGGACTTTTCCTGCTTATAGGAATTACTTATCATGATTTTCAACTTCGTTTCCCAAATTTTTTCCACATAGGTTAACATGCCCAAAGAATAAAACCTAGTGAAGGAGAAACTAAACCGTACCAACTAGTTTACACTAAAGCTATTGTCCTTTGACAAAATTATTCAAATTAATTAATTGATAACATTTTGCTATATTAAACTTAAATGGATTGTAATGAAATTTTGTTATTTTTTACTATTTTCCTAAAATTTATTTAAAAAAATATTTATCATTAAATAAATGAAAAATAATATTTACTTTAAATTAATATGATATTAACATTTTATTTATATTTACGAATGTATATTTTCATAGTTGTAATCTACTTATGCTAAATTAATTTATGGATAAAAACGCTTTGTAATACAATTTTTCTTTAAATCACACTCTTCATTTTGTTTAAATTCTAAATTATTCTATTAAATTTTAAATTGAGAAAAACACTAGGCATGTCTATTTTGAATAGGGATTCCACAATTTTGATTTAGCTATCAATAATTACTAGCCGGATGGTAGAGATTTAACTTTATGAATATCCACATAATATTTTTACTTATAATACAAATAGAAAGTTGAAATTTATTTTAAAAGTTGTTATGCCCTTAATGCTTTTCAATTTAATTAAAAAAATGTTACCCAATTAAATTAAATTAAACTTATATACAAAATATTTTAACTATGAAAATGAGTTTAGTTTTTTTACACCTAGTCTTTTATAAGGAATGGTATTGTAATAAAGCTATTTACAATGTTAAGAATCCTCATGGTAAAATATGGTGTAACTCCATGATTTCAAATCTTAAACATACATTCATTTTAAAAAAATTTAACAATGGAGATTCAACTCAGCTTTACCATGGAGATTCTAAACCCGTAAATAGATTATATTACAATACCACATGAAAATACCATGGTTTACTAATACTACATACCTGTGTACCTGCTAACTAAATATTTATATGGCATTTTTTTTTTAATTAATCAATTTAGTCGCTTTGAGAGTGTGCTCTATAACCCAATATGAGAGAGATACGTTACATTTAAAAATAATAAAATAATACTTACATTGACCAATTAAAAAACAAAAAAAAAAACCATTGTTGACCATAAATAAAATACTTCTATTTTCACTTAATTTTTACTTCAAAATTTATATATACAAATAAAATAATTGAGAAAAAAAATGTATTTTTTTAATATAAAAAAATATATATAACTTTTCATAAACTTAATTGAGATTAATAAATAACATATAAAAATAATATTATTAATACTAAATAAAATATAATTTATATTATATTCAATTAACTTATTCCCTTACCCATTATGTTCCTCACAAATTTATAATGTTCAAAGAGAAAATGCCATCCTGAGACTTAAAAAAGAGAGCTGGTCTCGTATCTGGTAATGTCCTTTATCATATTTATATATGTGTCTCTAGAAACGACCAAAAAACACCTAAAATTCTTCTATAATCGACTCAACATCAAAATTTATATAAACCAACTGAAGAAATTAATAAACCCTCACACTAATAGTAAATCCGTCCGAGGATTAAATTGCACCCTGCAACAAATCTCGGAAGGCTTCATATATTACATCCATGCGAATAAGGTTCACGATAAAGTTCAAATCAATAATGTGTCATTTATTTTTTGAGCATATATAATTTTTAAAAAAATTATTAATAGCAAAAAAAAATTAATGTAGATCAGAAATTAGTTTAGATTTATTTTAACTTTTTATTTATTAATTTTTAAGAGGGATTCAAATATCTTGGGAAAATCTTCTAGTAGATTCGAATTAAATATTTAGTATTATTGTTTATAGCTATTCCCAAATCCCATGTAAATTATGTTTTTAATTGTTCATTAAGACCTAAGATCATCTTCTCTTGCCACCCAAAACAAAATATATTAATAACAATTTTGTTTATTATATATTATGAATAACATAATAAAATAATTTAAATTAAAAATTTTCTTGTATTTTCACCTTCCATTGTGAAGATAATGTGTCATTTATTCCATTCTTAATTTTAAGTTCATATATAATATTTAAAAATCATTAATAACAAAAAAAAAAGGTTAATGTGGGTTATAAACCAAGCCTAGATCCACCTTACCTTCGTCTAGATTCACCTTAATCTCAGTTCACCAATCTCCTCGGGAGAGATCAAAACAAATCTCTTTTCACTTTAAAAACAGATTTGCATCTCAAGAAATTTGATCCTTCTCGACACTTGGTAGATCCGAGTTAAGATGGATCTAAGTTGATTTTTATTATTATTTAAAAACAAAACCCAATATTCATTCTATTAAAAATACTTGGTAACTTTGCTGAAAACGAGTACCTTTTACAAAGTGTCATAAATAATCTACATATTTCGCATTCTTTGTTTCAAAATTTGAAAAATGGTTGCCTTTACTATCTCCGGCCTATATTTAACATTACTAAACACATATCAACTATAGATCCTCCAAAAACCTACCACACATCGTACATTCACATAACATGATAAACCAAAAGAAAGCAAGCTACATAACTCAAGCTTATTAACTTTGAGCTTTGTTTTTTTATACCTTGCTTAACATAAAAACCCTTTACACCCTATTATATTTCCAACATATAATGTTATTTTTTACTCAATATATTCCCTAACATGAATGCACGTGTATGTATTGCTCCCCCACAGTTCCCTCTCAAACCCTAATGCATATTGTCACTTCCTTTCCCTCATTGCTTTAGATCCACCTCCCTCCTCCACTCACTTCCTTGGGTATAATATATGATCTTCTTGCCTATCCATCCTCAAAGTCCTCAAATTCTTTCCTCCCCAAACTAGGTGAGGCTTGGGTTCCCCACTGGGGTACCTCATGCAATTCCTCCGGTATAGGCTAAAATACTCACTCTTACCACTAATCTAGCACACACTAAAATTAAATTAGGGAATTATAAGTCTATCATCAAGAGTTCTTAGAGAATCTAGTCATGCCTAGATTTCTAAATGAATTGTTTCTCTTTAAATTGTAGGGGGTTCATCCAAACCTTCCAAAAAATGGCTATCTAGCACCTATTGAACCTTCATTCTCCTCAAAGTAATTTCAATGCAAGAGACTATGTAGAATGGACAAAAAGAAATTACGAATCTCAAATCAATTCTCCCCCTCTAAGAGTTAGGAATTTCATATTGGATGCATATGGGAAATTAGTGGGCATTGTTTCATGTTTGGACACTAGATGGATTCATCTTTCCCTTAACCCTACCATCAAATTTGGGCTAGAAATCAATATTTTTCGAGATAAATGGACAAAAGTGTCCTCTCCATCAATGTGTATGGGCCTTTTTTTACTAGAAAAAAATACTAGTCAAGCTTGAAAGCCTCCAATTAATGTGTTCGGGAAGGGTTGCATTGGTGTCGATCTAAATTTCTCTCCTAGGAGTAGCTTAAATATGGGGACCCTCTACTAGAATCAATCCCTTACAAAATAATTTTTTGATCTAATTGAGGACTTGGGGTTTTGTGATATATTACCTTTGAAGCTTTTTTGAACCTTCTCAAATAACAACTAGGTTCAAAGCCCATTGGCAAAAAGACTATACCATTTCATTATTTCTTAGGCTCCTACTGACTTTGCTATTCATTTTGGACAAAGATACCTTTTCGGGGGGCTTGATCACTCCCCCATCCTCCCTGAGCTCTGATCATTTTCCATTGAGTCTCCCTATGCCCTTTGAACTTACCCATTCTTAGTTGGAACATCCTTGTTTGAGTAATGCTCTAAAAATCGAGTTGGACCCCCATTTTTTCTCCTCCTCCCTCGAATCATTTCCTTATTCAATTTAACCAAAATCTCAAAAAAAAATAGAAGATGTGATCATTAACTAGGCTAAGTGGAAGAAACAAGCAAACAATAAATCATCGAGAGACACTCGAGGCTCCGACTAAATATTTATATGATAAAAAATCCCTATATATAGCTCATGGATAAAAAAATTGAGATAAATGGAATTGAGTGATAAGAGGAACAATTTGCTTCTTTACGCGAGAAGAAGGAATGGAGAATGAATAGTAGTTCCATCTAGATTTAAGAGGGAGATGAAAACAAAAAATATTTTCATAGAATAAAAAACCAATAAAAATCGCATAACATGATTTGGGAGATAAATAAATTAGATGAATCCTTCACAACTTCCTTCAAATATATATCGCAGGAGGGATATAAATACATCGTAGACATTTTTCCCTCTCACCAAAGAGCCTCCATCCAACAAGTTCTCGAAGGTAGCCGCAATTTCACAATTTCATTAATCAATAAGGAGCTCTTCTCTAATGGAAAAGGTTACAAACCAAGAAATATTTTGGCCCCGCTTTTTAAAGAGGGAAAATCACAGGATTCGATGGCCTTCCTATTGAATTTTTATCGTGAATGATTTGTTGTTTTTGTTTAATATCTCCTCCATGTTATCGAATACTTCCGAAAAATCGGGGCAAAATAATTTCCCCTTTCAACTCCACTTTCATTTCCCTCATACCCAAATCAAACTCTCCCACTTCCTCGTGATCTATTTAATCTAATATCCCTATGCAACTCCATCTACAACATCATATCCAAGATCATTTCACTTTTTCATAAGGATATCCTTTCATATCACATCTCACAAGAAAAATTTGGGTTTTGCAAAATCACCGATCCATGAAGTAACCTGCCTTTTCCAAGAAGTGTCTTCCTCATTCAACTAAACTAAAAATCAAAGAGAAATCCTATACAAGGTTGATATTTCAAAATATTTATTCATAAGTTGGACTACTCCTCAAACTCCCTTATACACCTTGGCTTTTGTCATTCCTTTGTAGCCCGAGTAATCAATTGCATTAGTACAACTTCATTTGCCTTCTTGATTAATGGATAATCCTCTCCATTATTTCACGCAAAAGGAGGCCTATGAAAGTGTTGTCCTTTATATCCACTCATGTTTCTTCTAGTAGTAGAATGCTTAAGTATACTAATTATAAAAAATCAAAACCAAGAGAAGGATTCAAAAGGGGATTAATATCTCGCATAAGTAACCCTACCATATAGTCTTTGAAGATGATATTTTTTATTTTTCCAAAGGGGAATTATCTCTATTGGAACATCAAAATGAACTATTTTTTGTTAGCTTATCAATGTTGTGTTCATCATACTCCTTATAAAACCTATCATATCAACCACCTTACACTCTATTGCTATCATCTTTTATGAAAAAATTAATTATATAGCCTACATGATCATATACCATGTAATATATAAGGTAAAATGTCCATTTTTCATATATTTTCATGTATTATTTTGTAGAAGAAATTTAAATGTTATAGCTACAAAATAAAAAATTATGTAGCTACACATAATTCTATAGCCATTTATTTATTCCTAGTTGAGTCACAGATATATCCATATGGGTACACGCATGGAAAAGCAACGTCAAAAGATGGAAATTGTTACAATGTAAACCTCGAGAGTCTCCATTGGAATTTTTGTTCTAGCAATTTCCCGCATAACATAGGAGAAAATTCAAAGGCAAGGTCAAAGGAAACCATGTGTGGTAGAGCACGTAGAAAGTAGCAGCAGTTTCTGAATCGATGGTGTGGGATCCATATCAGGTTCAACAAGTGATAAAGTCATATTAGATAATGATATTATATATGATAAATCCATGCATATAATCATGAATTTTTTGTACGTGGATCCATCCATTTATTCATAAAATATGAAGATTAATAAAGTGTATCTAGTTTGTCAAGTCCCACTACCACCATCGGTTGAGAATGACCCTCGTTAGCAAGGCGACCCAGATCAAACCTCATGGGGGGTGGTTGTGCGCTATGCTAGGGGAGGAGACATGTTAAAAGATCTAGTCAACTTAGGGTCAGGTGGCTCACAGCCGGGTGCGATCCCCAAGTGACTTCGATAGATTAGATGTCCTCGGTCACAACTCCTCAAGCCATAGGTCAAGTCGGGAATGATCACAAACAACTTAAAATATATATATATATATATATATTAAATTAAATTGTATCTAGTCTATTCCAAAATATCGCACAATAGATTGTTAACAATATTTATTCTAATTGGATAAATGCTCATAGTATGGATGAGGAGAGACATTATGGAATTATCCAAACATGGCTTTTTGACATTATTAATACAAGCTTTGTTGTTGTTATGCTAATATGGTTGTGTAAGTGATTTTATGAATTGTTTTATATTCTAAAGTTTTTAAGTCTAAATATTATAAGAGTTTTCCAACAACGCTCGCTTTACCAATCCAAGAGGTCTTCTATGTAAGGAATGTGTTTCCATCCATTGTTATGAATTTCCTTTAATTCCATTGATCGAATTTGTTTTAGTTTAGTTCTTTTAAATTCATGGTGTTTACAATTTGCATGTGAATGCACAATAGAAGCTATTTGAAGGACTTGTTAAACTAATTAAACATTTGTTTGATTTATTATAGAACCTATGATTAAGTAAATTGTTGATTAAATGATTATATATGTGTTTTATGGTGAGGAATTTTATTAATCGATGAAGCCAAAATCATTTAGAACCATTTTCTTTACATTCACTTCTTTAAATTGCATTTACTTTGCATAGTTAAATTATTTTTCTTTAACTAATGAATAGGATATCTTGCAAAGTGATTCTTAGTAGGCAATTTAGAAACTAGGTCCCCGTATATATTTCGCATGAAATTTCATAAGTTTAGAAACTCAATTAATGATCTATATGTAATGAAATTATTGAACGATATAATTGACCAACAATCTCATTTGCACACATTAAGAGACATTATGTCCATATTCATTAAAGTTGTAGAAATGAAAAAATAAACAATGAAAAATCATCCATCTATGGATGGAGGTTCCTTGATGGGGTTAAAGACTCCGTGAGGACCTTTTCTTAATGAAATCAATTAGTTGAATTCCATTAAATTACCTAGGTTTTATCTTCAAACCAATCAAATATCTCAAGTCAAATTAGTGATGGCTATTCAAAATATAGAAAAGATAATCTTAATTTGGTGTAATAAATGGCTAAGAAGGGAGAAGCATTTAGTTTTACAAAGTATTTTTGGAGGCAATTCAATTTTTGCAGGCATCTCTCTTGGTTTACCTTGGGAATTTTAGAAAAATTGTAAAAAA
This sequence comes from Pinus albicaulis, assembly GCA_034641835.2. Taxonomy (NCBI): domain Eukaryota; kingdom Viridiplantae; phylum Streptophyta; class Pinopsida; order Pinales; family Pinaceae; genus Pinus; species Pinus albicaulis. The sequence goes on along the minus strand of JAXQQM020078285.1, from coordinate 27,969 downwards.
TTATTAGAAATCTCCCTCTAGGAAGGAAAGGATGACAAAAAAGACATTTTCATTCATATTTGGAAGTCCATTACTATCTTTAAGGATCATAGTGTTGGGGTAAAAAAATATTTTTTCCCCCAAAGCCTCTTCCACCAAAGAGGTGTGGAAACTCATTTAGGGAGAGGCATTTGGAAAAATATAACTCAACAAAAATACATCATACCTTATCTACACCGGACTAGACCATATCTAACTATAAAAATGAAAATGGATCTATCATATGAAAGAGTGAGTTATAAAACCTTTCCTATAATCGATGGATACCTCTACTAGAAGCCTAGAAATGATGACCAAAATCAAAATTGGAAGGGATCCATGATTGGTAGTCAACATCAGTTTAACTATTGGATCCCCTCATTAACTCTCTCAATGAAGAGGGATGGAATTCCTTGAATTATATATCAATATTCTATCTCTTTGAAAATCAAGAATGGGCCTTAGTGGAGGATGTGCAACTAGAAGATGAAAATTTTGAATCTTAGATAGCATACATTCAAGGTCTAAAATTCTCCAATGTCACTATTACATATTTTAATGATACTAAAACATGAAGCTCAAACCTCAAGGGGTGTATACTCCAATATCTAGATACTTGACTATTACGGTAAACACGATGTCCTTGATCTCCGTGGTGGAGAAAAATATCCTGAAACTAAAATTCCTCCAAATCTAATTTTTTTTTATGCAACTTTTACTAAAAAGCTAAGATGCCTACTTGGGAGAATTCACAAAATGACCCCTTTTCAAGGCCCAAACTTTTGTTCCTTATATACAACCGAATAAAAAACGCTTCACATTTGTTTATTCGTTGTTATTTCTCCAAAGAAGTAGTGAATGAAATCATCGAAATGAAAAAGAAAACACTTTCTCTATGATGTTAATTATGTGGAAGAAAAAAGCTTTAAAACAATGGTTGCAAATCATAAAAAATACAAAACACAAGCATTCTAACCATTGTAATTTGGAGTATTTGGCTTGAAAGAAATCATGCAATTTTTCAAGATAGAAAACAATCTAAATTAGAGTTGTTATCAACAACATATCCATACAAGATATGTCAAACAAACCACAAGTGAAAAGGATCAATTTTCATTTAGAAAGATTGTATCCAAAAGGACTTTCCCTAGAATTTTTTTTGATAGTGTAGCTCAAGGTTCCCCTCTGTATGGAAAGAAGAGTCAGTGGAATATTAAATATAAAGCATAACACATATTTCCACATATTAGCAAATATCAAAGGCAAATACAAACAATTTGGTGGAATTATTTTGCTTTTAAAACTAATCTTATAACTTGCAAAAGTTTAAGGGATAATATGTCATTTATTCCATTCTAATTTTAATTTTAAGTTAATATATAATATTTAAAAATCATTAATAACAAAAAAAAATTAATGTAGGTATATATTGGTTTAGATCCATCTTAATTTGGAATCTATCAATCAGAAGAAATCAAATCAAATTTATTTTCACTCTAAAATAAATTTACATCTCAAGAAATTTGATCCCTCTAAACACTTGGTAGATCAAGAATTAAGATAGATCTAGACTAGTTTTTTTTATTATTAAAAAAAACAAAGATTCATTCTATTAAGAAAACCATTAACTTTTACAAAAATGTGATAAATAATTCATATATTTCATATTCTTTGTTCCAAAATTTCAAAAAATCATTGCCTTTAGTATCTCCTTGCCTATATTTAACATTACTACACAAATATGACTATAGATCCTCCCAAAAAGAAAAAAAAAACCCTATCACACACCATATCTACATAACATGGAAAACTTAAAAAGAAAGGAAGCTGGCATAACTCCTCCAACCTGGGTTCCAACATCTGCCACATCAACCTCTTCAGAATTATCCCCTCGTATACCGAACTCTCCCACTGGCGACCGTTCATGGTGGCTTCTTCATCCGACACGGTATCCATTTGCTCCGCAACACTGTTTGTGGGGAGAGGCTCGTCAGCTGCTCCGTGCATTTCAACGTGCTGCGGGTTTTCCACGTGGAATTCCAACATTTCCAGAGCCAATTGGAGTCGGTCGAGTTTCAGTTCCAGCAAACCCATCCTATGCGCCATTAATTCATTTTGAGCCCTGAATCTTCCTGAAACTATCCCCGCTTGACGCGAAAGCAAAGTCACCATGAAGTCGAGCACTCCAGAGTCATATGGGTGAGAGCCGAGCCAACATCATCCCCGTTGTCCCCCAGAGAGTTCTCCAATTTAGTAGAAGCAGGACCAAAGACGAAAATCCCAGAGTTCGTGTTCACGCCTGACAGAGAAAAGGATCAAACTTTCTATATATACCGTTAAACTTCCCCTTCGCGCCCGTTCCTTCCCGCATTAATGGCCGCAGGAGTTGCTAGAGCACCACTTGCCATAATGTAGGTCAAAAGCACTTTCCTGGGATCGATAGATTGGAACCCATCGGTTCTACTAACCCATAAATCGTAAGCTATAGTTTATTAAATGCTTCTTTAGAGTCTTATGACAGGCAAAACGTCCATATTTTTATTATAGTCGTAGCCTTCAGGCAACGTTTCGGCTCAGGTCTGGCAAAATTTTTTAAAAAATCTGGCAAAAATTTTATCAGAATTATGTGTTAAACTTTAGTATTTTGAGCGTCTTTGGCGGTTTTTGGTAGTGTTAAATCTATTTCTACTATTTAAAATGAATTCCAAACACTCTAACTGCCGTCCAGACTATTTCCTCGGACAGACAACTCCTTTATTATGTGAAATGTCCATAACCCTATTACATTTATTATATTGCCATCCATTGCATGGCATATATAACTCTCGATGGAGTGTCTCCATCCATTCTCAACACTCGCATCCTGATCCCCTACTTTCGGGAAATTGAATGTCCATGCCGAGGATGGGTTAGCAATCAATGAATGTTTTGCGTCGTGCCTCCCCTCTTACAATTGATATGTGGAAATTGAAATAGCTAATCGATAACAATCAGACGAACCCAGCTATATCTTGTAACATTTATGCATCGATCATGTTTGATTTGTATCTTTCTTCCCTTCAATTAAAAGGTGCTTGTTGGCGTTGGATGGTGAAAAAAATCTTCTTCTTTACTTCCCAGCAATATCCGGTAAAGATTGTTAATTTCAAGGAATTGCAACTATTTGCAGTTTATGAGTGGACGTCTATGGTTTGCAAGCGTTATTTTACTCGCAGAGTTGAGGTTAATACCCATATAAGATTCTAAGTTTTCTTGTTGCATTTGACATACTTTTCTTCTATTCAAAACTGTTTTAAGCAAATTTTAATTGATTAGATAATATTCCTATTTATTTGGACCGCTTTAACTGAACATTATTTCAATAACATTTTTCAATATTTCAAGAACCCATTACATCTGTACAAAATATAAGAATCTATTGAAAATTTACAATTCTGAATTTATTGAAAAACTTTAAAAATTAAATTACATTCCCGAGCCAACATTTAAGAATATGCAATGCATGGTATAAATGGTGGAAAAATATTCTTCCTAAAATGAGAAATTTTGTTGAAATCGAAATGACATGTTCACAACTAAATTATTACAACACTTCATTTTTTCATGGGAGTTTTTTTTTTAGTTTTCCAATTAGATTGAGTATGGGTTAGAGTGAGCATTAATTTTTTAAATGTAAGAAATATTTATCGATATATGTTGTGATCAAGATCACCGTAAATTGGCACATGGAATGGAGTTTTTTGGTCCGTCGATTTTTTGCCTTAGAAGTTTGTTGGCCTCAATTTCCTTCCAAGTTTCTTCATCACAGATAACTCTAGTTCTCACTTAGAACCAATTTTTTTTTTTTTTTTCATTCTCGCCAATCAATCAACCAAAACCTAAAAACCCCCTTGGTTATCCGTCAATAGGTAAATTTGAAGTTTATAATAATATTTGGTTATAGTAAAATTGGTGACTCGACCATTGTTTTTTTGTTTTTCTTCACTGCCGATCAATCAACCAAACCCCGAAAACCCTCTTGGTTATCTATCAATACGTAAATTTGAAGTTTACGCTACTTTGTTTTTCTTCATTCTAGCCGATCAATCAACCAAAACCCTCGAAAACCCCTCGGTTATCTATCAATACCCAAATTTGAAGTTTAAAGTTGTTTTCGCCGATCAATCATCCAAAACCCAAAACCCCTCGTTATTTCTCAATACGTAAATTTGAAGTTTACAATAAAATTTGCTATAGTAAAATTGTCTTAGATTTCTAAACGAAATTTACTCTCAAAACCCCTCCCAATTTAGAAAATGGAATATGGTTACCGGATAACAAGTTGTTTGATTTTTTTTCTCAAATATGGAAATGTGATACTTTTACAGGATAATGTTGTTTGATTTTTTAAATTCAATAACAACTTTGTTTGATTTTTTTTTTTTTTCCCAAATCAAAACGTTGTTTGATTTTTTTATTCAACTAGAAATTTGTTAGAATTTATAAAAAATCAACAACTTGTTATATATATAATAATATAGAATAAGCTATTGAAATAATGGAGTTTGTATGTAATTTATAATTTTATTAAATTAAAAAAAATTGAAAACAAAATTTCATAATTTTTGTTCTAATAAAATTTATTTTGAGTAAATATAAAATTATAAGGTTTAATTTTTTGTATTATGGTTATTATATGTTATAAATTAGAATTTGTTTTTGTAATCAATGAGTAATTATAAATTAAGAATATAAATGTATATTTTGAAAAATATTTGTACAAGTTTAATATATGACTTTATCTCAAACTTATAATTTTCGATAATATGAAATTTATGTGATTCATTGTAATATCAAATTTGTAAGGAAATTCAGTTTATATTGAGTAATATATAATATATGGTGTAGTTGGGTGTATGAATGAATACAAAAATTATCACAAAATTTGGTATTCTAAATGTAAAACTACATGCTTGACATAATATATAGTTTTATTTGCAACACTTATAATTAAAAACAATTGTAATGGAGTTTATGGGGATTTCAATATTATAATTATCCATGTTAATATTTTAAAATATTGAAAAAATAATATATTTGAATCACTTGTAAGAGATATACTTCCTAATTTTAAATAATCGACTTTTTTTTCCGTATCAAATTCAAGAATTTGGTAACGATATTTTAATCCTTTGATTAAGTAGTTTTTTTATTTAGTTTTCCTAAATATTTGGATAATAATGAGATATAGATGTTCATGTTTAGGTTGGAATGGTGGAATAAATTTCTTTATTTACATATTCTTGTCCGTTGAAATGTAAAATATAGTTTATGTGTTTTGCTATACAAAAGATTTCACGAAGTTGATGTTGTTTCCAAAACCTTGCTATTAATAACCAAAAGAATAACAAATGTGACATGGAAGACATGAACTGGGCAAACAAAACAGGAGCTCACATCTCAGATCACCAAGAGCTCCTACAAGAAAATGCACCGCTTAAGCCTCATAAAACTCCAACAATAAATAACATACATTTGTTAGGGATAGTAAAATAGATCCTTGAATGATAGGAACTAAATGTCTAATATAAAACCAAATAAAAAACTACGTAACAACATATTTAATTCCATTAATTCTAGCACTCCCCCTTAATGGAGAAATGTATTATTAACCACACCTAATGTATCCCTAAACAAATCAAACTTCGCCCCTCCTGAGGCTTGAAGGAATATATCACCCATATTATCACAAGAATTACAATACTCTCAAAATAAATCTCTTGGACCGTACCTTTTCCCCCCGACAAAATGAAATTGAGTGTCTATGTGCTTAGTGTTTTTATGAAACACGAGATTGTAATCCACTTTGATGGAACTCGATTGTCACAATTGATGATCGTAGCTTCCTCGTTTGTTCTTCCCCCCGCATCTCGAGAAGTCTACGCAACCAAATCGCTCTGGCTATGTTGTCGCACACATGGCTTGATATTCTCGTTTCCGCCGAGGATAAAGAAACAAGATGTCGCTTCTTGCTGTACCAAGAGATGACCCCCGAACCAATGTTGAAGGTGTAACTCCGTAATTGATCTTCTATCATCTAGATTTCCCGCCCAATCGTAGTTCCGTATAATTCCGTCAACTTAACATCAAATGAGTTTAATAAAAAATATCAAAGTTTGATGTTCCTTGCGTATACCTTAATACCCCCCGTCGCACGCCAATGATTGTCATGGGGGTTGAGTCATAACCGACTCAAAACACTCACTTCATAAGCTAACGTCTTGTTGTAGTCAAATAAATAAGACTACCAATCAATTGTCCTGCATGTTTGCCGCATCTCGCATATTTCGAACCATCATTCATCTCAAGTTTGTTGTTCTCACCGTAAAGGTAAAATGCAATTTCTTTACACTCATCCATCTTAAACATAGACAACAAACTCTTTTCGTACACTTACCTCGGGGACAAGAAAGTTTGGCTTGAATCTCTCCAAACTTCTAGACCTAAACAATATTGCATTTCTCCAAGGTCCTTCATCTCAAATTTCTCTGATAATTGTCGCTTGCTTTCTTCAATGAGATTGTTCCGTACTTGTTATTATCAAATCATATACATATAAAGAAATCACCACTATCGGTCCTTCATTATTAAACACGATATATAAATTGGGATCATTTTTACCCGTTCATAACCATGCATGAGGAAAAAAGAATCAATTTTTTCATACCGTGATCTAGGAGCCTACTTTAAACCATATAGCTTTCTTTAATCTACATACTAAGTGTTCTTTTCCTTCTTAACAAACCCTTCAAAGGTAATTAAATACATTTCTTCTTTTAAGTCACCATTTAAGAAAGTTACATTTAACATCTAATTGATGTATTTTCCAATGATGCTTAGTGGGTTGAAGTAATAATCTACCTAGTGGTATTTAATTTTGCAACAGGCAAATGTTTCCTCAAAATAAATACCTTCTATCTGGGAATACCCCTTTGCCACCAACCTCGCTTTATGCTTATCAATAGACCCATCTCGCTCTAAATTTCAACTTAAATAACCATCTACAACCTATGGGTTTTTTATCATTAGGAAGCTTTACTAGATCCCAAGTATTGTTCTTAATGATTGATTCATATTCTCTTTCATTGCTTTCTTCCATTCGTGACTTTTATTAGCTTCATAAAAATTAGAAGGTTCTCAGAACAACAATACACACCATGAGCCCACAATCCCTATATCGAGCCGGTAACCTGCTTTGGCTCCGCCGGATCTCTAAGTGATGGAGGTTCACCTTGCCTGCCGTTTTCTCTTGTGGACCGAACTCATTTTCTTCCATATTCTCCGTTGCCGTCGCTATTCCTCGCTTCTCGTTCTTGTTGTTGACCGATTCCTCGTTTCACTATCCTCTTCCGGGAAGTAAGGGTACATGCCATTCTTCATTGTTTTGAACATGGTTTCCATCATCAACCCGTTCATGAAATATTACATCTCATCGACAAACACCTTGTGAGTAGAAGGGCGAAACAATTTATAAGCCTTATACTTACCGCAATATCCAATGAAGGTACATTTAATGGCCTTTGAATCTAACTTCTTTCTTCGTTCTCTTTGGGAACATGTGCAAAAGCTTACAACCAAATACTCTAAGATGACTTATTGCGTGCTTGAAGCCAAACAATTCCCTTTCAAAAGGAGTTTTATACTCAAGACTTTTAGTAGGACTCGTATTCTTTAAATACACCGCAAGATAACAACTTCTACCCAAAAGCCATTGGTTAGATTCTTACCTTTCAACATACCGCGAGCACACACCTCCACCGTTGTTCGTTTTTCCTCTCGCAACTCCATTCTCGCCGAGGAGTGTAAGGTGTTGTAAATTGCTACCGTATCTCATGCTCATTGCAACATTTCGATGAAAAATCCTTTCAATTCTCCTTGATCCGATCGAAGAATCCTCGATGAACTTTCCTCGTTTGCTTCTCAACTGGCGGCCGAATTGCTTGAAATATTCAAAAGCATGATTTTTCTCCGTTTAAGAAAACATACCCATGTGAATTCAATACCATCAACAAAGATTAAAAAATAACAGTTCCACCTAACGATCTTGTCCGCATTGGCCACATAAGTTAGTGTGTACAAGTTCGAGCATATCCCTTCCGTTTTTTATCTTTGATGGCAGAAATCTATCTCTATGCTTGCCATCGAACGCACATGCTTCACAATCAATATGCAACTTTTTCAAAACAAAGAAGACCATCTACCATACCTTTGTTTTGCAACAAGAAGATCACCGAAATTGACAGCCCAAGTCGTCGATGCCACAAATTTTCACAGACTTGTCCGATGACATCAAGGCTTTTGTGGCGTATCATTCACTCCTTAGTCTAGAGTCCCCCTAAGGGAAGCACACCGTAGCAATGGGCTTCATCTGATCCAACAAGTCTTTAATAATACAATGAGATTTAAAGAATTCTATTTTGAGGTTCTGAGTCAAAATATTTTAATGTAAATCGGGTTCTTCTTAATGTCGGAACATACAACACATCGATATATTCCTAATCTTACCATTAGGTAGAGTAACAAGGACATCTCCATGTCCCTTGATCTCATACCTCTATTATCTCCAAGGTATACTTTACCCGTGTTGGATTCTCTAAAATTTCGAACCATTGATTTTTACCCTATTATATGGGAGAGGCTCCAGACCCATGAACCAAATATCTAATCTTATCCTCTCGCAGCTGTGCTGTTGTCACCCTTACCATAAACAATCAAACATCCGTATTCTGACCGTATCCGCACGCCCAAATGACTCGTATGTCTTCTCTCGCTAGAGCTGCCTGGCTCTTTTTCTTTGTTGCAAATTTTGCGTAATATGGGCTTATCTTATCCGCAATAAAATATTTAGAGGCATATTCATGTTTTTATGCTAGGGTCGTTATACTGAAGTCCCTGATATGTTACCCTCCTGGGTCAAATATTGCCTTCCTTTTATTAACTTTGTTATCAATGCATGATCCGGAATCTTGAGGTTTGAGAGACAACCTCCTTCTCTTCCGTAGTAAAATCCCGCCGCCCTTCTCAAAGCATGAGCTTTTCTCTTGCATTCAATCCGTTATAAACATCTCGACAGTCATCCATCATGTCGTTCATGTAATTTCCATACCGCATCATCATTTCGTCACTTTCGCTTGACCGATATCGTATAGTTTATATTTAACTTCCTTTATCCGAGATATGAATGATGAAACAAACTCATTCTCCTCCATCTTGATTGGAGAGGATCTTCTTTCTTGAGGAACAAGGTTCAACTGTGTTCTTGATTTCCTCATACATTCTGAGAGTCATTCGTATGCCATTCGTCGTCTTTGCAATCTCAAATATGAGGGATGATACTATCTTTAATCGATAATTTGAGTAGCACCTTTGTCTTCATCTCCTTTTCTCCCGCCTCTGAATTGTTGTATTCAACTCACTATTTATGCCAGTCGGCTGAATTATCGCTGGAAATGCTATAAGCATTTGTCCCCAAGCAAAGCTCGAGCTTAAATTTCCAATTTGTGTAATTGAACCATCCAATTTGTTGCTTTCATTTAAATAAACTTCTCGCCATCCGAGAATTCATCTTGGAAAATAATACTCTAGCAACTTTTAAAAAAATCAACCCTGCGCATCCTAAAAAAATTAGATTGGATCTATGAATATATAATACAAAAGACATGGACTGCCCATAATGTGTACAAAGTGACACCACACTCGAAAGGATTTTTCAAAGACCTATGGAACCAATATGTTGAAGACCAAGTACATCGTGGCCTCTTTCATATGAATAAAAGTTTCTTAGAAGAGTTCAATTAAAACCTTCAGTGGAGAAAAAGTTGGTTCTCATCGACCTGGTTCTCTTCGACGAGCATATCGAGATCTCGTTGTTATACCAGCTACTTACTTCGCTGTGTGGCAACATCAATCAATCATTACTTAGGGAGGCCTCACATCACTACACCGTCTTAAATTTAAAAAAATGGTGTTGATTCCACCAGTGTTAAGAAGATCACCTGTAAAATCCTGTTAGTAAGGATAAAGGTTATCTTGATGCGGGCTTCTACTTTTATGGGTGATGCACTATGAAATTTTTGCCCATCCCTCAACAAAACTGATCTCTGCTTTTGTCACCAACATGGGCCGCAAGAAATTATTACATTAATCATGAGATTCATTCAACCCGTAACCAGGATAGTAAGAGCTACAATTGATGAAGACTCTATACCTGCAATAATTTTTAGCATCAAACATTAAAAAACGTTGCAAAAAACTACCGTGAAATGACACCATGCAAATAGTGGCCTCCACACAGACTCTCGGCCTCACGCAACACGACAATAGGCTTGCGGCCTCCACACAAAGCCTTCCGCCCACGACGATGTATAACAGTTTGCGGCTCTAACACAGCCCTTGCTCAACCCCGTCTCTACCGCATCTCAACAAGTCCGAGAGATCAATCTCCACGCACTTCTCTTCGATCAGCCACAAGATCTCTCTCTCCCCACAACGCTCCGTAGCTCCCCATACCATGTCAACATGACACATGGAAGACATGAATTGCAAATAATACGCAGGAGCTCACAGGTGCGCATCACTGTGAGCTCCCACAAGAAAATGCACCCGCTTAGGTTTACAACCCAACAATAAATATATACATTTTTTAGACAATAAAAACATCCGAATGATAGGAACCGAATGTCTAATATAAACCAAATCAAAAACTAAGTAACAATATATAATTCCATTAATTCTAACAACCAGAAGACTCTTCCTACATATCTACATTATCGGTATACTTCCATTATTTAAGATTTTAAGCAAATTTTTAGGTCAAATTGGTGGAATAATTTTTTCAGTTCAAGTGTAAGATTTAGTTTATGGTTCTCATAAAAGGATTAGTACCCTAAATTGGCTATGGACAGGGTTGTTAGCTTTTCCAAGTCACCTTTTTCATTAATCCCCCCCCCCCACACAAATACCTGTGGAAAAGTGAAAATAAAAGACCTAATGTTACAAGGATACAAATATCATAGCAATTTTTCAAACCACAATTTGGCCTTAAGTAATTTTAAAAATACAAGCTACTATTTCCAAGTAAATATAGAGTTATGGTAGGCTAGGTAAATATAATCAAGCTAACTTCCGGCTACTTGGAGTAACATAATTCCATTTTCAAGTAAATATAACTCCATTACTAACATAAATGTGGTTTCTAATGTGAATTACATATTTAATTTAATATATAATTTTGTATTCGAGAATACATCATTATATGTAATCGTGTATATCGATGAACACACAAATTAAGGCAATTCTAGTGTAAAAAGTGCATTTTATTTAGTATATGATAACTATTTACTAGATGTTTTTTAACGTGGATTTGAAATATGTATGTATAGGGAATTGAGAAATGGAGAAGATAAACATGAATGGAAAGTCATTTTCAAAGGAATCAAACACATTTTTTCTTGTTTAATTAGTGATTGTGTTTGGCAGTATCTACTCGACTAAATTAAGTGGCCTTAATCATGATCGCATAATGATACACAATCTCCTTCCTATCCCACCACTTCAAAGAGGGAGACAAAGAGATCAAAATGCTAGACGTGGGGTCAAGTGGCCAAGCAATATTAGAAAGCAGAATGAAAAAATCCAATATGATGTAGATGCAAGGTTATATTTGTAAAATTGCAAAACAAGCATATAAAATATTTGTTCATGAATAATTTTTTCTCTTTGTAAGTATTTATTGGCATGTATTATGTGTGTCTTATTATAATAATATGAATATATGATTACATGTTAATCATTGAATTGTTTTTATGTACCGTTTTTACGATAGATGAGCTTGATGATGCCTCAAAACTCAAAATAGATGAGCTCGATGATGCCTTAAAACTAAAAATAAAAAGAAAATTGATTGTTGGGACCAAAGTTCACCGTAGACGTATGGACACGATTAAGCGTATAGAAATAGCTTTGCAACAAAAAGAAAGAGAAAGAATTTTTAATGATGTAAGGGAAGAAGAGGTAGATGGACATAACCCTAACTTAAACTATGAATACAATAGATTTAACAATGAATACTCACATAAATATAATTTTTTCTTTGTATTTATTTTCAAGATATTTTCACATTAAATGACATGTTTATTTTAGTATCAATTGTATACTAATTTCCATTTTTATTGACATTATTAGCCTAATGAACATAATTCATAGTAGAAATCTTCATATTATTTGCTCACCGATTTGCTACCAGGTAACTCAGAACTGTACATGCATCAAGCTATGAACCCCCACATGCATTGCCAACCATTGTGACGTTCACCTAGATTTCAACTGTGTTTTGAAGAAGTGAGTTTTTTTTCCATACAAACTATTTTTACATCAACATTAGCATACATATTATATTTTACTAGAATATGTATAAGAAAATATATATTTTATTATTTAGATTTCTTCTTATTTATTATTATTTACTATGTGATAATAAAGAAAATGGATGCAGTATTTTTTTTGGAACTATTATTAGAATCATTTGAAAGCCCAAAACATGATCAGTATTCCGTTGAAAAGAAAGTAAGTGAGATGAATCAAGCATATATTTAAATAATTCACAATTGTTAATTAGATTTTACATTTAATTTGGTTTGATATATATATATATATATATATATATATATATATATATATACACACACACATACACACACGATCTTGTGTCTAGAATAAAGAATATGCATCTCCTCAAAGGCATCCACATATAATAGATAGTGCAAGTGATGCATCCAAAGCCACATTGTTCACAACCATTGCGATGTTTGCCTCGTCTTCAAGTGGGAATTTAGAGATGTGAGTTGTATAACCTATACCATAGCTCTCATAATACATTGACATATAATTTAGTACATTATAATTGAATAGTTTTTCAATGAATTGTGTCTTCTTCCATTTTTCATGGTGCCCATCTATTCATTATTTCCATACTATTTTGCATTTGTTTTAACCCATTTTTTTATTATGTTGATATCAATTTGAATATTATTTATTATGTTTTAACTTTTGGAGAAAGAAAAAAAGGGAAATGATATTGGGATGGTGAAAAGAACGAAAATTACACCAAAAGACTTGAAAGCACGTGGGTTCAAGTCTAGAAAATGTTACATAGAGCATATATGCTCAACTAGTATTGCTCTTACTAAACCCACTAGGCTTACCACTTTGAGAACTAAACAAATCGTCATGTTCAGGTAACTTCTGAACATGTTTAGGGCATTAATGAGTGTTTTGTGTAGAAAGAAGTTTCTCCTTTTGTAATGAATATTATATTTTTGAATGATAGGCTAAACTTTCTCTCGATATAGAATGGTGTATTAGAGGTGCTTTTTCACATTTGAAATTTATGTTCACTTTGTCTTATTTGAATATTATTAATAAAATAGTTGCATATCAACTATACTTGTGATATATCCTTTGGAATTTTTGTTAATTTCATGACTTAAATGTACATGATTATAGTAAGTATCCGACCTAAATGGCCATAAATCTTTCTTTTGATTACATGCTTGTTAGTAGCTTGATGATAACCATCATGAACTACTTCCCTACAATATAGTTAGAAGTAGTCAAGGGATACACTTAGATAGTGAGAAGCTTTGTATTTTAAACTTTAGTTCTTCTAATAAGAATAATTTCCTCAAATTTCTTTGGAGAAACCAAAAACCAAAAAAAAAAACTAGACTCGGTTTTACATTCTACCAATACCAATAATTATAAAATTTCTACCACTAACACTAAAAGACACATGCCTTTTGTGCTTTGCAATTAAAAAATCTTTTGAGCTAAGAAAAAATTTAGGGCACTAAAAAATGTTTAACACTTTTCAAAACACTCATATTTCTACTTTTAGTTTATACAATGTTGTGTTATCGTAGTTACTTTGAAATTAATTCTATATTATGTAATTAGTTTCAATCAAATATGAATTTCAAAACTATTGATTAGTTAAATTACCCGAGACATGTCTTCTTTTGGTGTTTTCTTGTAATTTAAAAACTCGAAAGATGTTTTAATATCTATTTCAAACACTCATATTCCTACTTCTATTTTAGAGTCTTAAATTTCATTGAGTAAATAATTGATTATCATTTTAAAATTAGTTTCTAATTCAACTATTCATTTTAAAAACTATTGATTAATTAAATTAAAGAGAGTGAAATTCCTTGAGAACATAAATACACCAATTAATAAAAAGATAATTAGTATTCATTCTTGAAAAAAAAACAAATCATAACAACAAAATACTTTATTTAATATTTTTAAGATAAATATTTTTTTTATTTTATTTTAAACCATAAACATGCACAATATTTAAATTTTAATATTTATAATTTATCAAAATGGCAAGGGATTTTTTAATAAAATTATCATTAATTTTTTTTATTTTCAATATAAATAATTTTCGTACACATACATTATTCATAGATACTTAAATAATATAAAAATATATTTTATTTATATTAAAATATAAATCAAATTATAATAAAGTTTTTCAATAATATGAAAGTTTACGATAATAAAACTATATATGGACATTAAAAATCTATTTATAGAATGTGTTATCATTTTATTATTACACATTCTATTATTTATATTATTAGATGGAGAATAACTCAAATTGCATTAAAAAAATATCTAGATAGTAATGTAACAATTTCCTTCAATCTACTAAATAAACATTTTTGGTTATATTTTTTTTATTTTAAACCTATTTATTTTTTAATTTTATCGAATATACTACATTCAAATAAATCCCACTTATTTATTTTGAAAATGATATATTTTCCATAATGGAGATATCACTTTAATATTTAGATATAAAAATATTGTGGTTAAAATTGTTAAAGAATAAGATTTGGTGAGGGATAAGAAGAACCTTAAATAATAGCTTTTTGTGTTCCCACCATTATTTCACCGAAAAGAAGGTGAAAAAAATATTTAGAAATGTCTTCCATCCCTATGGGAACCTAATTATGGAAGTAAGTGAAAATGAAATCTTATATGAGGAGTTTTGGAGAACCAAATCCCTTTGATTCATGTATTCTTGTAAACATAAGTAGTGGGAGTAGTTGGAATCGACTCCATGTTGGATTATTCCTCTACATATTTAAAACAAATAAATTTAGAAATATCTTTCTATTTCTATTTTTGTTATCTATGTCATGAAAAGGAGGGTGATAATATTATAAACAATGCTCATTCTTATTTTTTGTTGTCCTCTGCTAACATATCACATAATATTCTTAATTTTGGGTAAACCATAAAGTTCCATATTTCTCTACACACATGTTGAAGAGAAATATGGTTGAAAACCACTCTCAAACCTTTGTACTCTTCCAAAACATAATTTAGAAATACCTTGCAACATGTTTGTTCATTTTTTACCCATTTTATAACAACTTGAGAGCCACCAAACAAAATGTGTAACCCATTAATTCATTTTTCCTTTAGGGGAAACAATACTAGTGTGTAATGAATTATTCATAATTAGTTCATGTCTCCCCAATCCTACCTTAAATTTATTAGAATGATTATTTCCAAAGAATATAATTCCACATTCTTTACATACAACAAGATCCCCTTTCATACTCCATTTAAAAAAAAAAACATAGGAAAAACTCTTATAAATTTATTTTTTAACCACTACCCCTATTAAGTTTTCTTCTTTACCCTATGGGAAATGCCTCAATATGATAAGTCCATTGCTGCATTTGGTTGCATATATTATTGTTGGAATGTTTTTTGAAGTCACTAACATTATTTATGTTTATTATAATAAATTGATGTACATTATTATTTTAATAAACATGTTTATTTTGTAATATAATTTCCAAAATTTTAATTTAAATATCATTAATTATAAAGTAGATGGTAAATATTTAACCTCCATAAATATGTTAGCATATTCATAAATTAAAAGTTGAGATTTAACTTGAAACTAGTTATATCTTTTTGTTCTTTTAATTAAATTAACAATTTTTAAAAATGAGCATAGCATGGCATTGCTCCATAATAATGTAACAAAATCCATTTACAAGTTAAGATTCTCCATGGTAAAGTGATGTTAAATCTACATATTACAAATTTTGTTACATGTTCTTTTAAATATGTTATTCTTATATTAATTTTTTTAATAATAATAATAAGTAATATTTTATGTTTTTTCTTTTAAATTTTAGCATGTGAAATGTATTTTGAGGTAAGTGTTTGACGTCTATCAACACTTACTAACAATTTAATTTATATGGTCATTCTAGTCGAGTTTATACATACATATGCCCCATTATCATTAAAAAATAACCATACATTATTCAATCAAATTAAAAGGATTCACTTTATAAATTTATAATTGTACTGTTTTCATAACTTAATTTTTTAGTAAGATATAACTTAAATATATTATAAAAATATTTTAATAAAGCATATTTTATGGTAATAAATAAAATGCAATTTAAATTGTTATTTTTTTTTAACGATTAAGATGGTCATTATTATAGAGTATATCTTGTCATGAATTCATCAATACTATTTAAATTGAAATCAATTTTTTTTTGGTTAAATTTAAATTATTTTAATAATAAATATAATAGTTTAATTTTAAATTTATGGTTGTTTGTGAGATATGGATTTTATCCACATAGTAATTTGATTAAAAAGAGTTTATAAAGTTTAAACTTAACCTCAAATTCTAGTTTATGAAATTTTTGTTTTTTCCCCATCTATTTTTGGTTATGGGTTCATGTACATATACCTATCGTATACATACATATATGTACATAAGGAGACACCGTGATCAAAATATATACAAATGAATCAATTTGTTCTCTTCATACCTTGTCAATTTGTAATCTTATAAATATGTGTTTGAAATATTCACTTTGCTATAAACATTATTCATTAGATTTAAATCAATTTTTTTTTGTCACTTTTAAACTGAAATCACAATAAAATCACATATCTCTATCAAAAGTGAAAATTCAACAAAGCATTATTTGTTTTTTATTTCTAAGTAATGCTAATTTCTATTATAGTGTACAAAAATTACAATCAAACTTGATGAAAAGGGTTGTTGGACTAGCCAACCCCTATTGGTTGAAGACAGAACAAACAATCAAAAAACTAGTTGCCCTTCATGGGGAAACCAACCCTTAATGATTTCAGAGATTCAAAATATGGGATGCCCTTCTAGGGTTCCAGCCATTAGCATAAGCATAAGTGACAAAGTATGTAGATAAAGATAAAAATAGACATAAAAACTAAGAAAGAACATGTGTAAACTGAAGAGGGGGAGATCCAAGGAGCTACAACTACCGGTTCTGGATGTCATGGTGCTCCTAATGAGGATTCTCCTCAATTATGAAGCATGGTATCAATGTCCTTCTTTGATAGTTGGGGGGCTCTCTCTGAATTTGAGGTGGAGGCCAAATCGATTGGCTTTGCCGAAACTGAGCATGCCACATGATTCGCTTTTGCATTTTTTTGTTGTGATTCCTCCGTTGGGCTTCTCCCACCACTATCCAAGTCTTCCGCCAGTTGCTTGACCGAGAAGCCGACGGATTTCTTTGCAGAGGGGAGGAGGAGCATGAAAGAGTGGAGTTGATATCTAGAATATGAACTGTGACCACAACTATTGAGCGCAAGGGTGAGATGAGTGCACAATCCGGTGGCTTGTGCATTTAACCCTTTACTGGAAATACATTCAACAATTATCCCTCTCTTGTAGTGTGTTTAACCCTCTATTGTAGACACTTTCTATTGTCCACTGCTTTCTCCTCGCTCTTTCATGCTCGCTATTTTGTTGGCCCACCTTTTTGGTTTCGGCCTTCCCGATTAGATTCCCTATTTTTGTCTATGTTCAAATTGTTTCTTTGGTTGGTTAGGGTCCGCATGGACCAACTCATTTAGACCAATAAAATTACACCCGTTATTTGTTTTTATATTTTTTTATAATGATCGTCCTCGTTATTCTTGTAGAACAATCCACCATTTGGCTTTTTTCCCCATGCCTACACCCATTTATAAGTTTTTTTTTATATATTTTTCATGATATTTACAAGTTGCATGTATATATTTCTCTCTTACCTCTCCCCACTTAAGGTATACAAACATAGATACCTATACGATTAAAATACTTATTCAATTGGGCATGTGTATAAAATATTCACACTATTTCAAAGTGATCAAGGGTACACATTTATCATTCAAAATGTAGAAAATATTTACAAAACTAACCAAGAAGGTATATACAATGGCCATGTAAAGTAACCAAGATTGGGCCTTGGAGCCTCATCATTGAACCTTAATGAAATTAGGAGGCCTTCAAATCACATATGATGCTTACAAGTGTAGGCTTGGTCAAAATAGGAACATAAGGGGCTTAGGCCTTATTTGAATATTTAATGATCAAGATTTATGAAGTAGTTCTCAAAGAACCACAAATGAACTCTATAAGGGATCTTAGGGTTCTATTGGGGAAATTTATTGTCATTAGTATGTTTCACATAGTAATAAAGGGTTTTAGACTTGCACCATGTCAAAGGGATGAAAACAATAGCCTCGATCTGAATATGTAACTTATTTGGTATACATTACATGAAAAGGACCATAAAAATAATATAAATCCTCTTTGAGGGATTTTAGACCTCCATCTAGGATAAGGGATCCATTATGAGGTTTTCCATGTCATATATGGGAGTTAGGATTTATATGTTCGCCAAGGAATAAAATAGGGCCTTAGGCCTAAACAAAGTCTTTCTCATGTTTAATGTCGAGGAACAAATATATTAGAATAGGAATATGTGCACAGTTAGTATGTTTTGCATAATAAAAATGTGTTTTATGGCCTCTACAGTTGATAGGGAAGGAAAACAAGATCCTTAGTTCCTAAACAAAACTTCTAGTAGTTCAATGGATGTGAATAAATCCTCAAACCACCACACATATCCTCTCTAAGATATATCTAAACTTGTGTGTGTGTTATGGGTACTATTTGAAGGTTTTGTGTCATAGTTGGGTCTTGGGGTCTTCGAGTTTGGCCTCAATATCATTAGGAGGTTTTTTACACCACGTATGGCACTTCGGGACCTTAACCATGGTCAATGAAGGATCATAAGGTGCTTTGGTAATATTTGAATCTTCCCATGATCAATCTTCTTTAACACAAAGTATATCTTTAGGGGGTGTTTTTCCTCTATGGGGGATATTTGTTACCATTGGTATGGTTTACATGATAATAATGGGTCTTGGGTAATGTACGATCTTGAGAGGAGGAGAAAAGAGGGTCTTAGGCCCTAAATAAAGCTTCTAGAGGTCAAGGAACATTAATCATTTTTAATTTATTATCTAGTCATATATTTTAGTCCTCGACTAGCTTAGTCATTTAAATTAGTCACTTTTAGTTGGGTCACTTATTATCTAGTCATATATTTTATCCCTAGACTATACTAGTCATTTTTTAGTTGGGTCACTTAAAATTGCTCAAATTTAGTAGTAATTCACTTGAAATAATTGTGGTGACTAACGTTTTTAGTCGAATAGTCACTAATCTCTCATTTTGTACTAGTGTGTGCTAGTCAAGTAGGTGACTGTGCATGAAACCCGTGTTGAGCATAGGTGGGCTAAAGGGACATGTGTGTCCCGGCTTAAAAGAATGATTTTGAGCAAGCCATTCCTAGAAATTCGTACTCTTTTTGGATAAGTGATGCTTAGGATTTGTGAAGGGATGATGACAAAATGTGTAAGGATGTTGAATGAGATCCTGGTTTACGGTGCCTATTGGACCAAAATGTAACAAAATCGTCTATAACATGTGTTATGGATTTATCTCATCTATGTGGGTTGGGATACATATTCTAGGGCTTCCTCACCTTTGCTAACACTTTTTTTTCATATGTTAGGGAATCCTCTCTCGTTATGTGGAAAATTATCTTCTCAAGTGACAAAAGGGAACTCCTCAGTCTAGTGGCCCCATCTAGAAACAACAAAGAAAAAGAACTATGTTTTCCTTAGAGAAATAAACACTAAGAAAGACCTTCTCGGGGAATCTTATAAGCCCTCTTCTTTCTCCTTTGCTTGTAAACTCCAACTTTAGCTCTAAGCGCTATAAATCGAACTTGCAAAATGACTAAAACAAGCAAGAGAACTACAATATCCACATAGCATAAACCAATATCTATAATCAATGAGTCAAAAGGCATTAAAATACATATGATCAATATGACACAAGTGTAGGAAAAAAATAATGTTTTTGTATTAAAAAATGAAGAGAGAGTTACAATCGTTTATAAATGCTTGACTTTGTAGATGTATCCCCAATTATCTTGTCCTTCCTTTCCACAAAGAAAAAATTCAACTTCAACTCTAATTCATTAGTGGATGATGACTTTAAGCTCAAAGTAGGAGCATGAGGGCATTAATAATCTCCAAAAGCCAACCTAAACTCTCCGGGAGGCGTAAATTTATAGGGTAAGCGATAGTTTATGATTTACCAATCTAGGCTTGAGATCCATATGTATGAAGGGAGGATAAGCTCTAAGGATAAGAGATAAGACCTCTAGAGTAGGAATTTAGGATCTCTATCAATGAAATGGTTAAAACCACCTTAGAAACTTTTGGAAGGAGAAGTTTCCTGAATATTTTTTATTTTTCTCAAATCTTTAGAACCATCACACCTGCAAAGGGGCACAACCTACACTGGTCAATGCAAGTGCTTAGTTATGCAACTTGCAACCATTGCATATGGATTGAATTTTTAAAAGTGCTAGGGCCAAAAAAAAATAGTTTTTGAGCTGGGACAATCTAAAATAAGACTTTTGGAGATATATGGTGAAATTTGAATAATAGATGAATTATCCACTCAAGATTCTCCTGATCACACACTATTTTAGCTTCATGCATAGTACAATCTCTTCTACCATTGATCATCACATGCGGAAATAAAAATCAATTGCATGCACACATTAAAGCCATGAACAATCACACATATAAACACAAGATATAATGGGAAAGCTTAAAGCCGAAACCCCCAACTATCTCGTATATTATAATCACAGAGATCATGTAACAATCATAGCACAAACTCCTCACAAGCTCTCAACACTATCTCCAATTGTTACACACTACACAAGCTCGCATCTAGCAAGTCACATGCTCCAATCGCTCCAATTGCAAGCTTTTGCCCTCTACCGCGCAATCCAACCTAGATGATGATTAGATTCATGTTCGAATCCCACTAATATGTATTGCGCAATCCTCATTGGCTTCTCCATGAATCAGGTGCAAACTCATGCACCAAAGATAGTTGCCAACCCATAGTCAACATGCTCTTCACCTACCTCCATCACCGATCTCCACCGAACCTATTCATGCACCGAGTTAACTTATGTGTTCTTTAGTTAATTAGTTAGTGAATTAATTAATAATTAATTCACACCACTTCCACTAATTGTATCTATTGGTTAACTTGGATACAAAAAGCTCAACTATGTTTAACTCAGCTTAAACTAAACACAACTCCATTAACTCCTCAATCAACTCCACCAAACTCGTCACTTGAGTTGTAACTGAAGTCCTCTCATGCAATAGCTTCACTTAAACCCTAGGAAAAGCGTAATTCCTTCTCACACCGCATGTGCCACATCCGTGCATCAAATTGAAGTGCTCCAAGAGGATAAGATAATTTTTAGAGTCCACTATTATTAAGAGCTAATAATATTCGACATATCTATTTTTAGACCGGCAATCTAAAACAGATTCCGCCTAATATGTCTAAAAATAAGTCCATCTATTTTTCCAACTCGATCAACCATCCACAAATAACATCCCGCAACTTCTAGAATATGCTCCATATGTCTAAAAATAGACATAGTTCAAAAATAGACTTTGCGACAAAAAATCAGTCAGGTAGCCCCCACTCTGGGCTTAGGTGATCACTTTCCAACTAGGATCGTGAAAGATGTTTCAGGATGCCTCCTTCATCAAGCTTTGTTGCAATCTTCAACAATATAATGATTAGGGCTTTGCAAAGGGACAAGGACAAAATGTTAAGGATGTTGATTGATCCCGGTTTTCAGGCCATTTGATTGGATGCGAAAAAATGACCTGTAACACCTCCAACTCTTACTTGTATACCCCCACCCCCACCCCACAAAAATACCTGTAACATTATATCAATTAATAAAAACCCCTCACCCACTTCATATGAATGGATATATTGACTTCCTTTTCCATTATATTAAAACCATGACTAAGAATGGACTTATTACAATATTTTCTAGTTAATAAACCCCTCTTGGTGTTGTACTAAATAGGGAACTACACTACCCTAAGATTTGTTAAGGAGCCATCCATGAAGGCAAAAAAAATGAAGTGGTTTCTATCACATGCTTCTCTTCCATTCCATTCATATAAGTTATGTTCTTTGATGTTGAAATTACAAGTTTATTTGGTTTTCTAATGGTATATTAACAAGTTTCTTACTAGTTGGTGATTGATGTTCTATGCATGAATAGTGCATATAATCTACTCGTGATGGAATTTCTATTATATTATGTAGTGCATGTTGTAGCATTGAATATTAAGATCACTTGGAAGTATTAGACCACACTCTAAGATAAACTTTACAAATGCAATTGATATGAGTCTTAGCTATCAATAATTTTGCTTTCATAATTGATTACTAATCCAATTGATGTTTTTGCTTAATGAAATGCATGAAAAAAAAATGAAAAGGACAAAATATAGAAGAACAATTAAAGCAATAAGAACTGATTTTCATTTACATTCTAACCAAGTAGGTCTTCTAAATATCATTCCTTAAGCTCTTATTTATATGTATTTGTGGTGAAAATATATTGAGTTACATCACAAAAATCATAATGTTTTTATGGTTCTATTTTGAAGAATACATGGTAAGTTACCAACTTTAGGGAGTGATAGTTTTAATTCTACGGTTTAACCTTGGATTACTTTTGGCTCTAACAACTTTAAACAACGATTTTGATTAAGAATAATCTATGATAAAAAATAAAAGATTAACTTCACTTTAGCTCCCAAATTATAAGAATAATGAAAGATATTACAATATTTTTAATAAAAAATACTAATAAAAAAATTAATATTTTATATATTTTAAATTGAAATAATTGCAAAAAAAAATTAAATTATTCTTACTTTCTTTAAAAAAGAAATCATTTTTCAAAATTTAAAAAGTTACAAAATCCACTATTTTAAAGTAGTGGATTATTAATATGGAATTTTTTTATCACATTCAAAATTTTGAATTACAATATTGTAAGTTGTCTGTGACCATCAAAAGATAGAATTGTGAATTGCAATGGGCAATTGTGAGTTGTCCATCACCATATGGAAGCACAATGACCTTAATAAATTTGAATTACAATATTGTGAGTTGTCCGTCACCATCAAAAGATAGAATTGTGAATTGCAATGGGCAATTGTGAGTTGTCCATCACCATATGGAAGCACAATGACCTCAATAAAAGTGGGAGATTTTAATAATTACTTTACCATTTTATTTTTTCATCTCTCTAACTTATTTGTTTTTAAAACAAATATAAAATATCTATCGTTTTACATTTTTTGTTCGGGAAGGTGTGAATATATGAGGCTGATATGATGGTGTAAACTTTTAGCATTTCATAAAAATGAGAAATTTAAAAAAAAAGTGTTTATATTTTTAAATTATATTGTTGTTATTACTTCTTTGAAGTTATAAGTAAAAATGTAAAAATATTTTTATAATTAAGTTGATTTAAATAATTGATGATTCAAATGAGATTAGTTCATTCTCTTGTTATACTATATATCATGTGGAGTTTAATAAAATATAACAAGTATGCAATAATATGTATTTATAGGAAACAATGGTTTGGTTATAAGAATGGATTGTCTTTGGAATATGTTGTGGGAGTTTGAGAGATGGACAATGCAATTTTTGTAACTTCACACTAAATCATATTTAACTAATCCAAGTTTGGTTGCATCAAATTCACTTGAATTCAAACATTGTTAACTTAGTCATGGATCCCAGGATTTTATACACTAGGGTATCATTGACACACATGTATTTGTGGAAAATACTCATGGTAATGTGCCAATCTTCTTTTGCTCCACAATGTTCTAGATATCCTCATGCATGTTGCTTAATTACTCATAAGCCTTAAATATAATCACTGTAGTCTTGTTGTGAACAAACACTATTCTAGAAGGAAAGCCTATTTCCTTAACCATGCAAATTATCTTAATCATAAGATAAATATTCAACAATACCGCTAATTCCATTACTACTTACATTATGTGAAGGTGAATTACAAGTTCTTAACTCTTTTTAAACCTCTATGAGGCTTATCACCATTAAAATGTCTCATATCATATAAACATATCGTAATTCTAAACTTATTTTTTGATTTATCTGTTTTTTTTTAAATTATTTATATAAAACTATTTTATTTAGGAGTAGTCTTTAGTGCGACTTTTTGGAGTTTCCGATGCCGGAATCCAGTGAAAAAATTTAAAGTAAAATCTTGATTTTTGTTATTTAAATTAGTTTTTTTACTGTAAATATAGATTCAGCACCCTAAAAAACCTCTAGGACACTTTGATTGTGCAAGTTACCCATCAAATTTATGTTTTCAATAAATGAAATTAGACCGGAAAAATCCACCGAAAAAGCCTTCAAAAAGTTGCACTAAAAACAACTCCTTTTATTTATTCACCTTGAAACAATAAATATTGTGAATACAATATTAATTCTACAAGTATAAAAGCATGTACATCAAAGTATAAAATACAAAAAACTTGTACATCAAAATATAAATATACAAAAGTTAAAACAAAATAGGAAATAAAATTAGATAAAATGGAAATTTTAATTAAGTGCATTCTATTAAACAAGGACAATAATTTTAGTGAAAATAATTAAATGATTAAATAAAAAATAAATAAAATGAATTTTTATTTAAAAACTAAAGACCATTATAAATAACCATGTAGGCTCCTACCAACTTTTTGTAAAGTTTTGAAAAAAAATATAATCAAATCTTTTAAGGCTAAGTGGGTTGATAGATAAGACAATATGAGAATTTCTGATTTTTTTGAAGTTTAAAGGACTATGTTGAATTAATAAACAATTTGATCAAATACCACTTAAACCTATCATATTTTCCAACATTGTATTCAAGTAAATATAATAATCTATACTTTGTTAGTTCAATTTGTAAATGGATAGAAAGGAATTGAGATAAAGATGGAAGTTGTAGAATAATTGCAAATCACTTAGTCTAGTTTAATTTGTAAATTCATGGAAATGGATTAACTAGATAAATGTGGAAGCTGTAGAGTAATTGAAAATTATTTTTCTATGTTATTCACTATGCAAATTATTAATTTTGATAATATTATTTAGCTTTATACAAGCCAAGTTTTCTTTTTCATTTCGTATAATCTCTCACATATACATAATTTTATACTCTCTCACATACACATATAATTTTATTTTTATTATGTTGAAAAATATATTTAGAATATAATAGAATTGTATAGCTTTTTATTTAAATTGGAATTGAAAATTATTTTTTTAAGTAAAAATAATATAATAATTTAATTAAAAATAATAATATTTACTATAATAAAAAAATAAATATAGATTTAATTAAATTTAATTAAAAATATTATAAAATGTTTATAAATTATAAAGTACTTTACAACCTCTTAAAAATGTGATAATAACCATAAGAGTGGCTTGAAAAATACAATGACCAAGGCAATGGTAGTCGCAAGATTGCTACAAATTTTCAAGATATACCCTTAGCAATGAGTTATCTTTCTATATCATTAATGGAAAAACTAATGGTTTAATAATTTTTACTTATACACTTTATAATACATCTCTAATACATTGTGGTTTGATGTTTTATTATTTTAACTATAATAATATATAAGTGCAATTCTCAACTCACTCACAATCAATTTTATTATCTTATTTTACATATCTTATATGATTAGCTTCAACACGTAGTTTAACAAGGTAACAAAATGGCTCAGAATTTGGCAATGATTTTCAAAAAATTTGGTAAAGATTTACTCAGAATCTTGTTTACAGTGGTTAAAATTTAGTATTTTGAGTGTTTAAGGGTTTTTTATAGTGCTGAATCTATTTTTACTATCAAAAATAGATTCCAAACACTCCAACTACCTGATTTTTTGAATTTTAGTTGATCAGATTCCGGTAATTTTCTGCTGTGCGAGCTATTTCACTGCCTCGATAAACAACTCCTTTTTTTATTTAAATTTAAATTTATAAAAAATACTATAATTTTAATAAAAAAATATTAATAATTTAAAAAATACTATAATTTTAATAAAAAAATATTAATAATTTAAATAAAAATAGACAGATTTAAGTTTTATGGAGAAATTTAAGAAAATCCAATGTAATATATTATATTTCGTTGACGTTTGTCCACACCCAACACACCACTGTGGACCACTAAATTTTGTTGTGGGGGGAGTGGGAGCGTGGATGACCTGGAGGTGGAGGTACAGTAATGAAGAAGGTGCATGGAAATTCAATAATGCGCTCTTTAAGTCGCTTTCAAGAAACGAAGATTCCGCGTCCCCATTCATAATAATGACAACCAGTGGGAATGGGAATTTTGAGTGCAGCCCAACTTTTGAATTTTTTTTTTTTCCGAGTCGCTCCACTAGCAGCTGAGTTGCTTCACAGCCACTGAGTACGAAGGGAGGGTTGTCAAATCAAGTTACTTTCCAGCTGTTTGAGACTGAATTTCTCTGAACCTCACTGTGAATTTTTTTTCCAAGTCGCTCCACTAGCAGTTGAGTTGCTTCACAGCTACTGAGTACGAAGGAAGAGTTGTCAAATCAAGTTACTTTCCAGCTGTTTTTGACTGAATTTCTCTGAACCTCACTGTGAAAACGAGGTGAACCCCAGAACTGCGAAATAAATTCTCACAATCCCTCGGCATAGCCTTGACGCAATTTGAGAGAAGAGAAATCTTAATTTCGCTGGTGATTTAGCCGTGGGAAGAGCAATCTTAATTTTTCCTCGCAAGTTTGATTTGGGATTCACGCGCTCTATATCTCTTGAAGCAATGGCCGGCGTTAGTACCGCTACTGGATTTGCAAGCAATGTGTCCAGCAATATTTTGAGCAGCCTTTGGAACAAAGCTGCTCAAGTTATCAAAGACATAACTTCTTTGCCTCAAGCTGTCACTGAAATGGAAGATCAAGCTCAACGTCTGGGCAATGTAGTACATGGTATAAACGAGAAGCTCACTCAAGAACAAAAACCCCCTCAAACAATAGTGAAGGCTTGGCTGGAGAAGGCCGGACAGGTCATTGAAAGTTCACGATCTATCAGCAGCGAGTACCAGCAAGGAAGAAATTGTGTGAGTTGCTGCCCAAACTGCTTCTCCCGCTACAAAATCAGCAAACGTGTTGGAGATTGGAATGTGAAAGTTGCTCAACTCCACTCCGAGAAGGAGGCCGATTTTCCTGCCAACGGAGAATACGGTGAGGTTGGTCCGCCAACCCAGATGCCGATCCAGACCCGAAAGTTTTTTGGAAATGGAATAGAAGCTGCACAGTCGGAGGTTGAGAGTCTGTTAATTGAAGAGATGGGCGTTCGAGTTATCGGTGTGTGCGGCATGGGAGGTGTCGGCAAGACATCTCTGCTTCAGACCATCAACAACAGCGACAAGGTATGCCGATCATTTAACCCCATCATTTGGGTCACTGTCTCCAAAGATCACAACATCTTAAATCTCCAAAAGTGCATTGCTGGTAGATTAAACATAACATTACCAGATGAATGTGATTTTGAAGCGCGAA